>OZ014425.1:2989400-3155400 GCA_963965975.1 Xestospongia bergquistia
CAAAGTTCTCTCAATAATCTAAACCTTCTAAAGTCTTTAACTAAAAGACTTTAGAGCGTTAATGCAAACTAACTTACTAAACTGTTAAAAGCTGTTTATTTAGTTAGTGCCATAAAGTCCTTTAGACTGAGCAGTTTACTTTATAAACTTCTCTTAATAGTCTAAACCTTCTAAAGTCTTTAACTTAAAGACTTTAGAGCATTAATGCAAACTAACTCACTAAATTGTTAATAGCTGTTTATTTAGTTAGTGCCATAAAGTCCTATAGACTGAGCAGTTTACTTTATAAAAATCTATCATTAGTCTAAACCTTCTAAAGTCTTTTACTTAAAGACTTTAGAGCGTTAATGCAAACTAACTTACTAAACTGTTAATAACTCTTTATTTATTTAGGGCCATAAAGTCCTTTAGACTGAGCAGATTATTTTATAAACTTCTCTCAATAGTCTAAACCTTCTAAAGTCTTTAACTTGAAGACTGTAAAGCGTTAATGCAAACTAATTTACTAAACTGTTAATAGCTGTTTATTTAGTTAGTGCCATAAAGTCCTATAGACTGAGCAGTTTACTTTATAAAAATCTCTCAATAGTGTAAACCTTCTAAAGTCTATAACTTAAAGACTTTAGAGCGTTATTACAAACGATCTTACTAAACTGTTAATAGCTGTTTTTTTAGTTAGGGCCATAAAGTCCTGTAGACTGAGCAGTTTATTTTGTAAACTTCTCTCAATAGTCTAAACCTTCGAAAGTCTCTAACTTAAAGACTTCAGAGCGTTAATGCAAACTAACTTACCAAACTGTTAATAGCTGTTTATTTACTTATTGCCATAAAGTCCTTTAGACTGAGCAGTTTACTTTATAAACTTCTCTCAATAGTCTAAGCCTTCTAAAGTCGTTAACTTAAAGACTTTAGAGCGTTAATGCAAACTAACTTACTAAACTGTTAATAGCTGTTCATTTAGTAAGTGCCATAAAGTCCTATAGACTGAGCAATTTACTTTATAAAATTCTCTCAATAGTCTAAACCTTCTAAAGTCTTTAACTTAAAGGCTTTAGAGCGTTAATGCAAAATAACTTACTAAACTGTTAATAGCTGTTTATTTAGTTATTGCCATAAAGTCCTTTAGACTGAGCAGTTTACTTCATAAACATCTCTCAATAGTCTAAACCTTGTAAAGTCTTTAACTTAAAGACTTTAGAGCATTAATGCAAACTAACTTACTAAATTGTTAATAGCTGTTTATTTAGTTAGTGCTATAAAGTCCTATAGACTGAGCAGTTTACTTTATCAAAATCTCTCAATAGTCTAAACCTTCTAAAGTCTTTTACTTAAAGACTTTAGAACGTTAATTCAAGCTAACTTACTAAACTGTTAATAGCTGTTTATTTAGTTAGTGCCGTAAAGTCCTTTAGACTGAGCAGATTATTTTATAAACTTCTCTCAATAGTCTAAACCTTCTAAAGTCTTTAACTTGAAGACTTTAGGGATTTAATGCAAAATAACTTACTAAACTGTTAATAGCTGTTTATTTACTTAGTGCCATAAAGTCCTTTAGAATGAGCTGTTTACTTTACAAAGTTCTCTCAATAGTCTAAACTTTCTGAAGTCTTTAACTTAAAGACTTTAGAGCGTTAACGCAAACTAACTTACTAAACTGTTAATAGCTGTTTATTTAGTACTGCCATAAAGTCCTTTAGACTGAGCAGTTTACATTATAAACTTCTCTCAATAGTCTAAACCTTCTAAAGTCTTTAACTTAAAGACTTTAGAGCGTTAATGCAAACTAACTTACTAAACTGTTAATAGCTGTTTATTTAGTTAGTGCCATAAAGTCCTTTAGACTGAGCAGTTTACTTTATAAAAATCTCTCAATAGTCTAAACCTTCTAAAGTCTATAACTTAAAGACTTTAGAGCGTTAATACAAACAAACTTACTAAACTGTTAATAGCTGTTTATTTAGTTAGTGCCATAAATTCCTGTAGACTGAGCAGTTTATTTTATAAACTTCTCTCAATAGTCTAAACCATCTAAAGTCTCTAACTTAAAGACTTTAGAGCGTTAATGCAAACTAACTTACTAAACTGTTAATAGCTGTTTATTTAGTTATTGCCATAAAGTCCTATAGACTGAGCAGTTTATTTTATAAAATTCTCTCAACAGTCTAAACTTTCTAAAGTCTTTATCTTAAAGGCTGTAGAGCGTTAATGCAAAATAACTTACTAAACTGTTAATAGCTGTATATTTAGTTAGTGCCTTAAAGTCCTTTAGACTGAGCAGTTTACTTTATAAACTTCTCTCAATAATCGAATCCTTCTAAAGTCTTTAACTTAAAGACTTTAGAGCATTAATGCAAACTAACTTACTAAATTGTTAATAGCTGTTTATTTAGTTAGTGCCATAAAGTCCTATAGACTGAGCAGTTTACTTTATAAAAATCCATCAATAGTCTAAACCTTCTAAAGTCTTTTACTTAAAGACTTTAGAGCGTTAATGCAAACTAACTTCCTAAACTGTTAATAACTCTTTATTTAGTTAGTGCCATAAAGTCCTTTAGACTGAGGAGATTATTTTATAAACTTCTCTCAATAGTCTAAACATTCTAAAGTATTTAACTTGAAGACTTTAGAGCGTTAACGCAGACTAAATTACTAAACTGTTAATAGCTGTTTATTTACTTAGTGCCATAAAGTCCTTTAGACTGAGCTGTTTACTTTACAAAGTCCTCTCGATAGTCTAAACCTTCTAAAGTCTTTAACTTAAAGACTTTCGAGCGTTAATGCAAACTAACTTACTAAACTGTTAATAGCTGTTTATTTAGTTAGTGCCATAAAGTCCTTTAGACTGAGCAGTTTATTTTAAAAACTTCTCTTAATAGTCTAAACCTTCTAAAGTGAAGACTTTAGAGCGTTAATGCAAACTAACTTACTAAACTGTTAATAGCTGTTTCTTTAGTTAGTGCTATAAAGTCCTTTAGACTGAGCAGTTTACTTTATAAACTTCTCTCAATAGTCTAAACTTTCTAAACTCTTTAACTTAAAGACTTTAGAGCGTTAATGCAAACTAACTTACTAAACTGTTAATAGCTGTTTATTTTGTTAGTGCCATAAAGTCCTTTAAACTGAGCAGTTTATTTTATAAACTTCTCTTAATAGTCTAAACCTTCTAAAGTGTCTAACATAAAGACTTTGGAGCGTTAATGCAAACTAACTTACTAAACTGTTAATAGCTGTTTATTTAGTTAGTGCCATAAAGTCCTTTAGATTGAGCAGTTTACTTTATAAAGATCGCTCAATAGTCTAAACCTTCTAAAGTCTTTAACTTAAAGACTTTAGAGCGTTAATGCAAACTACCTTACAAAACTGTTAATAGCTGTTTATTTAGTTAGTGCCATAAAGTCCTATAGACTGAGCAGTTTACATTATAAATTTCTCTCAATAGTCTAAACATTCTAAAGACTTTAACTTAAAGACTTTAGAGCGTTAATGCAAACTAACTTATAAAACTGTTAATAGCTGTTTATTTAGTTAGTGCCATAAAGTCCTATAGACTGAGCAGTTTACTTTATAAAATTCTCTCAATAGTCTAAACCTTCTAAAGTCTTTAACTTAAAGACTTTAGAGCGTTAATGCAAACTAACTTACTAAACTGTTAATAGCTGTTTATTTAGTTAGTGCCATAAAGTCATTTAGACTGAGCAGTTTCCCTTAAAAACTTCTCTCAATAGTCTAAACTTTCTAAAGTCTTTATCTTAAAGAGTTTAGAGCGTTAATGCAAACTATCTTACTAAACTGTTAATAGCTGTTTATTTAGTTAGTGCCATAAAGTCCTATAGACTGAGCAGTTTACTTTATAAAAGTCTTTCAATAGTCTAAACCTTTTAAAGTCTTTAACTTAAAGACTTTAGAGCGTTAATACAAACAAACTTACTAAACTGTTAATAGCTGTTGATTTAGTTAGTGCCATAAAGTCCTTTAGACTGAGCAGTTTATTTTATAAACTTCTCTCAATAGTATAAACCTACTAAAGTCTCTAACTTAAAGACTTTAGAGCGTTCATGCAAACTAACTTACTAAACTGTTAATAGTTGTTTATTTACTTAGTGCCATAAAGTCCTTTAGACTGAGCAGTTTATTTTAAAAAGTTCTCTCAATAGTCTAAACCTTCTAAATTCTTTAACTTAAAGACTTTAGAGCGTTAATGCAAACTAACTTACTAAACTGTTAATAGCTGTTTATTTAGTTAGTGCCATAAAGTCCTTTAGACTGAGCAGTTTATTTTAAAAACTTCTCTTAATAGTCTAAACCTTCTAAAGTGAAGACTTTAGAGCGTTAATGCAAACTAACTTACTAAACTGTTAATAGCTGTTTCTTTAGTTAGTGCTATAAAGTCCTTTAGACTGAGCAGTTTACTTTATAAACTTCTCTCAATAGTCTAAACTTTCTAAACTCTTTAACTTAAAGACTTTAGAGCGTTAATGCAAACTAACTTACTAAACTGTTAATAGCTGTTTATTTTGTTAGTGCCATAAAGTCCTTTAGACTGAGCAGTTTATTTTATAAACTTCTCTTAATAGTCTAAACCTTCTAAAGTGTCTAACATAAAGACTTTAGAGCGTTAATGCAAACTAACTTACTAAACTGTTAATAGCTGTTTATTTAGTTAGTGCAATAAAGTCCTTTAGATTGAGCAGTTTACTTTATAAAGATCGCTCAATAGTCTAAACCTTCTAAAGTCTTTAACTTAAAGACTTTAGAGCGTTAATGCAAACTACCTTACAAAACTGTTAATAGCTGTTTATTTAGTTAGTGCCATAAAGTCCTATAGACTGAGCAGTTTACATTATAAATTTCTCTCAATAGTCTAAACCTTCTAAAGACTTTAACTTAAAGACTTTAGAGCGTTAATGCAAACTAACTTACAAAACTGTTAATAGCTGTTTATTTAGTTAGTGCCATAAAGTCCTATAGACTGAGCAGTTTACTTTATAAAATTCTCTCAATAGTCTAAACCTTCTAAAGTCTTTAACTTAAAGACTTTAGAGCGTTAATGCAAACTAACTTACTAAACTGTTAATAGCTGTTTATTTAGTTAGTGCCATAAAGTCATTTAGACTGAGCAGTTTCCCTTAAAAACTTCTCTCAATAGTCTAAACTTTCTAAAGTCTTTATCTTAAAGAGTTTAGAGCGTTAATGCAAACTATCTTACTAAACTGTTAATAGCTGTTTATTTAGTTAGTGCCATAAAGTCCTATAGACTGAGCAGTTTACTTTATAAAAGTCTTTCAATAGTCTAAACCTTTTAAAGTCTTTAACTTAAAGACTTTAGAGCGTTAATACAAACAAACTTACTAAACTGTTAATAGCTGTTTATTTAGTTAGTGCCATAAAGTCCTTTAGACTGAGCAGTTTATTTTATAAACTTCTCTCAATAGTATAAACCTACTAAAGTCTCTAACTTAAAGACTTTAGAGCGTTCATGCAAACTAACTTACTAAACTGTTAATAGTTGTTTATTTACTTAGTGCCATAAAGTCCTTTAGACTGAGCAGTTTATTTTAAAAAGTTCTCTCAATAGTCTAAACCTTCTAAATTCTTTAACTTAAAGACTTTAGAGCGTTAATGCAAACTAACTTACTAAACTGTTAATAGCTGTTTATTTAGTTAGTGCCATAAAGTCCTTTAGACTGAGCAGTTTACTTTATAAAATTCTCTCAATAGTCTAAACCTTCAAGTCTTTAACGTGAAGACTTTAGAGCGTTAATGCAAAATAACTTACTAAACTGTTAATAGCTGTTTATTTACTTAGTGCCATAAAGTCCTTTAGACTGAATAGTTTACTTTATAAACTTCTCTCAATAGTCTAAACCTTCGAAAGTCTTTAACTTAAAGACTTTAGAGCGTTAATGCAAACTAACTTACTAAACTGTTAATAGCTGTTTATTTAGTTAGTGCCATAAAGTCATATAGACTGAGCAGTTTACTTTATAAAAATATCTCAATTGTCTAAACCTTCTAAAGTCTTTAACTTAAAGACTTTAGAGCATTAATACAGAAAAGCTTACTAAACTGTTAATAGCTGTTTATTTAGTTAGTGCCATAAAGTCCTGTAGACTGAGCAGTTTATTTTATAAAATTCTCTCAATAGTCTAAACCTTCTAAAGTCTTTAACATAAGACTTTAGAGCGTTAATGCAAACTGACTTACTAAACTGTTAATAGCTGTTTATTTAGTTAGTGCCATAAAGTCCAGTAGACTGAGCAGTTTATTTTATAAACTCCTCTCAATAGTCTAAACCTTCTAAAGTCTTTAACTTAAAGACTTTAGAGCGTTAATGCAAACTAACTTACTAAACCGTTAATAGATGTTTATTTAGTTAGTGCCATAAAGTCATATAGACTGAGCAGTTTACTTTATAAAAATCTCTCAATAGTCTAAACCTTCTAAAGTCTTTTACTTAAAGACTTTAGAGCGTTAATGCAAACTAACTTACTAAACTGTTAATAGCAGTTATTTAGTTAGTGCCATAAAGTCCTTTAGACTGAGCAGATTATTTTATAAAATTCTCTCAATAGTCTAAACCTTCTAAAGTCTTTATCTTGAAGACTTTAGAGCGTTAATGCAAACTAACTTACTAGACTGTTAATAGCTGTTTATTTACTTAGTGCCATAAAGTCCTTTAGACTGAGCAGTTTACTTTACAAAGTTCACTCAATAGTCTAAACCTTCTAAAGTCTTTAACTTAAAGACTTTAGAGCGTTAATGCAAACTAACTTACTAAACTGTTTATAGCTGTTTATTTAATTAGTGCCATAAAGTCCTTTAGACTGAGCAGTTTATTTTAAAAACTTCTCTCAATAGTCTAAACCTTCTAAAGTGTCTAACATAAAGACTTTAGAGCGTTAATGCAAACTAACTTACTAAACTGTTAATAGCTGTTTATTTAGTTAGTGCCATAAAGTCCTTTAGACTGAGCAGTTTACTTTATAAAGTTCTCTCAATAGTCTAAACATTCTGAAGTCTTTAACCTAAAGACTTTAGCGCGTTAATGCAAACTAACTTACTAAATTGTTAATAGCTGTTTATTTAGTTAGTGCCATGAAGTCCTGTAGACTGAGCAGTTTATTTTATAAAATTCTCTCAATAGTCTAAACCTTCTAAAGTGTTTAACATAAAGACTTTAGAGCGTTAATGCAAACTACCTTACAAAACTGTTAATAGCTGTTTATTTAGTTAGTGCCATAAAGTCCTTTAGACTGAGCATTTTACTTTATAAACTTCTCTCAATAGTCTAATCCTTCTAAAGTCTTTAAGTTAAAGACTTTAGAGCGTTAATGCAAACTAACTTACTTAAATGTTAATAGCTGTTTATTTATTTAGTGCCATAATGTCCTATAGACTGAGCAGTTTACTTTATAAAATTCTCTCAAAAGTCTAAACCTTCTAAAGACTTTAACTTAAAGACTTTAGAGCGTTAATGCAAACTAACTTACTAAACTGTTAATAGCTGTTGATTTAGTTGGTGCCATAAAGTCCTTTAGACTGAGCAGTTTATTTTATAAACTTCTGTTAATAGTCTAAACCTTCTAAAGTGTCTAACATAAAGACTTTAGAGCGTTAATGCAAACTAACTTACTAAACTGTTAATAGCTGTTGATTTAGTTGGTGCCATAAAGTCCTTTAGACTGAGCAGTTTATTTTATAAACTTCTGTTAATAGTCTAAACCTTCTAAAGTGTCTAACATAAAGACTTTAGAGCGTTAATGCAAACTAACTTACTAAACTGTTAATAGCTGTTTATTTAGTTAGTGCCATAAAGTCCTTTAGACTGAGCAGTTTACATTATAAACTTCTCTCAATAGTCTAAACCTTCTAAAGTCTTTAGACTTTTGAGCGTTAATGCAAACTAACTTACTAAACTGTTAATAGCTGTTTATTTAGTTAGTGCCATAAAGTCCTATAGACTGAGCAGTTTACTTTACAAAGTTCTCTCAAATGTCTAAACCTTCCAAAGTCTTTAACTTGAAGACTTTAGAGCGTTAATGCAAACTAACTTACTAACTTGTTAATAGCTGTTTATTTATTTAGTGCCATAAAGTCCTTTAGACTGAGCAGTTTACTTTATAAAATTCTCTCAATAGTCTAAACCATCTGAAGTCTTTTATTTAAAGACTTTAGAGCGTTAATGCAAACTAACTTACTAAACTGTTAATAGCTGTTTATTTAGTTAGTGCCATAAAGTCCTTTAGACTAAGCAGTTTACTTTATAAACTTCTCTCAATAGTTTAAACCTTCTAAAGTCTTTAACATTAAGACTTTAGAGCGTTAATGCAAACTAATTTACTAAACTGTTAATAGCTGTTTATTTAGTTAGTGCCATAAACTCCTTTAGACTGAGCAGTTTACTTCATAAACTTCTCTCAATAGTCCAAACCTTCTAAAGACTTTAACTGAAAGACTTTAGAGCGTTAATGCAAACTAACTTACTAAACTGTTAATAGCTGTTTATTTAGTTAGTGCAATAAAGTCCTTTACACTAAGCAGTTCACTTTATAAAGTTCTCTCAATAGTCTAAACCTTCTAAAGTCTTTACCTTAAAGACTTTAGAGCGTTACTGCAAACTAACTTACTAAACTGTTAATAGCTGTTTATTTAGTTAGTGCCATAAAGTCCCTTAGACTGAGAAGTTTACTTTATAAACTTCTCTCAATAGTCTAAACCTTCTAAAGTCTTTAACTTAAAGACTTTAGAGCGTTAATGCAAACTAACTTACTAAACTGTTAATAGCTGTTTATTTAGTTAGTGCCATAAAGTCCTTTAGACTGAATAGTTTACTTTATAAACTTCTCTCAATAGTCTAAACCTTCTAAAGTATCTTTAACTTAAAGACTTTAGAGCGTTAATGCAAACTAATTTACTAAACTGTTAACAGCTGTTTATTTAGTTAGTGCCATAAAGTCCTTTACACTGAGCAGTTCACTTTATAAAGTTCTCTCAATAGTCTAAACCTTGTAAAGTCTTTACCTTAAAGACTTTAGAGCGTTAATGCAAACTAACTTACTAAACTGTTAAAAGCTGTTTATTATTTAGTGCCATAAAGTCCTTTAGACTGAGAAGTTTACTTTATAAACTTCTCTCAATAGTCTAAACCTTCTAAAGTCTTTACCTTAAAGACTTTAGAGCATTAATGCAAACTAACTTACTAAACTGTTAACAGCTGTTTATTTAGTTAGTGCCATAAAGTCCTTTAAACTGAGAAGTTTACTTTATAAACTTCTCTCAATAGTCTAAACCTTCTAAAGTCTTTAACTTAAAGACTTTAGGGCGTTAATGCAAACTTACTTACTAAACTGTTAATAGCTGTTTATTTAGTTAGTGCCGTAAAGTCCTTTTGACTGAATAGTTTACTTTATAAACTTCTCTCAATAGTCTAAACCTTCTAAAGTCTTTAACTTAAAGACTTTAGAGCGTTAGTGCAAACTAACTTACTAAACTGTTAATAGCTGTTTATTTAGTTAGTGCCATACAGTCCTATAGACTGAGCAGTTTACTTTATAATATTCTCTCAATAGTCCAAACCTTCTAAAGTCTTTAACTTAAAGACTTTAGAGCGTTAATGGAAACTAACTTACTAAACTGTTAATAGCTGTTTATTTAGTTAGTGCCATAAAGTCTTTTAGACTGAGCAGTTTACTTTATAAACTTCTCTCAATAGTCTAAACCTTCTAAAGTTTTTAACTTAAAGACTTTAGAGCCTTAATGCAAACTAACTTACTAAACTGTTAATAGCTGTTTATTTAGTTAGTGCCATAAAGTCCTATAGACTGAGCAGTTTACTTTATAAAATTCTCTCAATAGTCGAAACCTTCTAAAGTCTTTAACTTAAAGACTTTAGAGCGTTAATGGAAACTAACTTACTAAATTGTTAATAGCTGTTTATTTAGTTAGTGCCATAAAGTCTTTTAGACTGAGCAGTTTACTTTATAAACTTCTCTCAATAGTCTAAACCTTCTAAAGTTTTTAACTTAAAGACTTTAGAGCGTTAATGCAAACTAACTTACTAAACTGTTAATAGCTGTTTATTTAGTTAGTGCCATAAAGTCCTATAGACTGAGCAGTTTACTTTATAAAAATCTCTCAATAGTCTAAACCATCTAAAGTCTTTAACTTAAAGACTTTAGAGTGTTAATGCTAACTAACTTACTAAACTGTTAATAGCTCTTTATTTATTTAGTGCCATAAAGTCCTTTAGATTGAACAGTTTACTTTTTAAACTTCTCTCAGTAGTCTAAACCATCTAAAGTCTTTAACTTTAGAGCGTTAATGCAAACTAACTTACTAAACTGTTAATAGCTGTTTATTTAGTTAGTGCCATAAAGTCCTTTAGACAGAGCCGATTATTTTATAAACTTCTCTCTATAGTCTAAACCTTCTAAAGTATCTTTAACTTAAAGACTTTAGAGCGTTAATGCAAACTAATTTACTAAACTGTTAATAGCTGTTTATTTAGTTAGTGCCATAAAGTCCTTTACACTGAGCAGTTCACTTTATAAAGTTCTCTCAATAGTCTAAACCTTCTAAAGTCTTTACCTTAAAGACTTTAGAGCGTTAATGCAAACTAACTTACTAAACTGTTAACAGCTGTTTATTTAGTTAGTGCCATAAAGTCCTTTAAACTGAGAAGTTTACTTTATAAACTTCTCTCAATAGTCTAAACCTTCTAAAGTCTTTAACTTAAAGACTTTAGGGCGTTAATGCAAACTTACTTACTAAACTGTTAATAGCTCTTTATTTAGTTAGTGCCGTAAAGTCCTTTTGACTGAATAGTTTACTTTATAAACTTCTCTCAATAGTCTAAGCCTTCTAAAGTCTTTAACTTAAAGACTTTAGAGCGTTAATGCAAACTAACTTACTAAACTGTTAATAGCTGTTTATTTAGTTAGTGCCATAAAGTCCTATAGACTGAGCAGTTTACTTTATAAAATTCTCTCAATAGTCCAAACCTTCTAAAGTCTTTAACTTAAAGACTTTAGAGCGTTAATGGAAACTAACTTACTAAACTGTTAATAGCTGTTTATTTAGTCAGTGCCATAAAGTCTTTTAGACTGAGCAGTTTACTTTATAAACTTCTCTCAATAGTCTAAACCTTCTAAAGTTTTTAACTTAAAGACTTTAGAGCCTTAATGCAAACTAACTTACTAAACTGTTAATAGCTGTTTATTTAGTTAGTGCCATAAAGTCCTATAGACTGAGCAGTTTACTTTATAAAATTCTCTCAATAGTCCAAACCTTCTAAAGTCTTTAACTTAAAGACTTTAGAGCGTTAATGGAAACTAACTTACTAAATTGTTAATAGCTGTTTATTTAGTTAGTGCCATGAAGTCTTTTAGACTGAGCAGTTTACTTTATAAACTTCTCTCAATAGTCTAAACCTTCTAAAGTTTTTAACTTAAAGACTTTAGAGCGTTAATGCAAACTAACTTACTAAACTGTTAATAGCTGTTTATTTAGTTAGTGCCATAAAGTCCTATAGACTGAGCAGTTTACTTTATAAAAATCTCTCAATAGTCTAAACCATCTAAAGTCTTTAACTTAAAGACTTTAGAGTGTTAATGCTAACTAACTTACTAAACTGTTAATAGCTCTTTATTTATTTAGTGCCATAAAGTCCTTTAGATTGAACAGTTTACTTTTTAAACTTCTCTCAGTAGTCTAAACCATCTAAAGTCTTTAACTTTAGAGCGTTAATGCAAACTAACTTACTAAACTGTTAATAGCTGTTTATTTAGTTAGTGCCATAAAGTCCTTTAGACAGAGCCGATTATTTTATAAACTTCTCTCTATAGTCTAAACCTTCTAAAGTTTTTAACTTAAAGACTTTAGAGCGTTAATGCAAACTAACTTACTAAACTGTTAATAGCTGTTTATTTAGTTAGTGCCATAAAGTCCTATAGACTGAGCAGTTTACTTTACAAAGTTCTCTCAAATGTCTAAACCTTCCAAAGTCTTTAACTTGAAGACTTTAGAGCGTTAATGCAAACTAACTTACTAACCTGTTAATAGCTGTTTATTTATTTAGTGCCATAAAGTCCTTTAGACTGAGCAGTTTACTTTATAAAATTCTCGCAATAGTCTAAACCATCTGAAGTCTTTAATTTAAAGACTTTAGAGCGTTAATGCAAACTAACTTACTAAACTGTTAATAGCTGCTTAATTAGTTAGTGCCATAAAGTCCTTTAGACTAAGCAGTTTACTTTATAAACTTCTCTCAATAGTTTAAACCTTCTAAAGTCTTTAACATGAAGACTTTAGAGCGTTAATGCAAACTAACTTACTAAACTGTTAATAGCTGTTTATTTAGTTAGTGCCATAAAGTCCTTTAGACTGAGCAGTTTACTTCATAAACTTCTCTCAATAGTCTAAACCTTCTAAAGACTTTAACTGAAAGACTTTAGAGCGTTAATGCAAACTAACTTACTAAACTGTTAATAGCTGTTTATTTAGTAAGTGCCGTAAAGTCCTTTACACTAAGCAGTTCACTTTATAAAGTTCTCTCAATAGTCTAAACCTTCTAAAGTCTGTACTTTAAAGACTTTAGAGCGTTAATGCAAACTAACTTACTAAACTGTTAATAGCTGTTTATTTAGTTAGTGCCATAAAGTCCTTTAGACTGAGAAGTTTACTTTATAAACTTCTCTCAATAGTCTAAACCTTCTAAAGTCTTTAACTTAAAGACTTTAGAGCGTTAATGCAAACTAACTTACTAAACTGTTAATAGCTGTTTATTTAGTTAGTGCCATAAAGTCCTTTAGACTGAATAGTTAACTTTATAAACTTCTTTCAATAGTCTAAACCTTCTAATGTATCTTTAACTTAAAGACTTTAGAGCGTTAATGCAAACTAATTTACTAAACTGTTAATAGCTGTTTATTTAGTTAGTGCCATAAAGTCCTTTACACTGAGCAGTTCACTTTATAAAGTTCTCTCAATAGTCTAAACCTTCTAAAGTCTTTACCTTAAAGACTTTAGAGCGTTAATGCAAACTAACTTACTAAACTGTTAACAGCTGTTTATTTAGTTAGTGCCATAAAGTCCTTTAGACTGAGAAGTTTACTTTATAAACTTCTCTCAAATGTCTAAACCTTCCAAAGTCTTTAACTTGAAGACTTTAGAGCGTTAATGCAAACTAACTTACTAACCTGTTAATAGCTGTTTATTTATTTAGTGCCATAAAGTCCTTTAGACTGAGCAGTTTACTTTATAAAATTCTCTCAATAATCTAAACCATCTGAAGTCTTTAATTTAAAGACTTTAGAGCGTTAATGCAAACAAACTTACTAAACTGTTAATAGCTGTTTAATTAGTTAGTGCCATAAAGTCCTTTAGACTAAGCAGTTTACTTTATAAACTTCTCTCAATAGTTTAAACCTTCTAAAGTCTTTAACATTAAGACTTTAGAGCGTTAATGCAAACTAACTTACTAAACTGTTAATAGCTGTTTATTTAGTTAGTGCCATAAAGTCCTTTAGACTGAGCAGTTTACTTCATAAACTTCTCTCAATAGTCTAAACCTTCTAAAGACTTTAACTGAAAGACTTTCGAGCGTTAATGCAAACTAACTTACTAAACTGTTAATAGCTGTTTATTTAGTAAGTGCCGTAAAGTCCTTTACACTAAGCAGTTCACTTTATAAAGTTCTCTCAATAGTCTAAACCTTCTAAAGTCTGTACTTTAAAGACTTTAGAGCGTTAATGCAAACTAACTTACTAAACTGTTAATAGCTGTTTATTTAGTTAGTGCCATAAAGTCCTTTAGACTGAGAAGTTTACTTTATAAACTTCTCTCAATAGTCTAAACCTTCTAAAGTCTTTAACTTAAAGACTTTAGAGCGTTAATGCAAACTAACTTACTAAACTGTTAATAGCTGTTTATTTAGTTAGTGCCATAAAGTCCTTTAGACTGAATAGTTTACTTTATAAACTTCTTTCAATAGTCTAAACCTTCTAATGTATCTTTAACTTAAAGACTTTAGAGCGTTAATGCAAACTAATTTACTAAACTGTTAATAGCTGTTTATTTAGTTAGTGCCATAAAGTCCTTTACACTGAGCAGTTCACTTTATAAAGTTCTCTCAATAGTCTAAACCTTCTAAAGTCTTTACCTTAAAGACTTTAGAGCGTTAATGCAAACTAACTTACTAAACTGTTAACAGCTGTTTATTTAGTTAGTGCCATAAAGTCCTTTAGACTGAGAAGTTTACTTTATAAACTTCTCTCAATAGTCTAAACCTTCTAAAGTCTTTAACTTAAAGAATTTAGGGCGTTAATGCAAACTAACTTACTAAACTGTTAATAGCTGTTTATTTAGTTAGTGCCGTAAAGTCCTTTTGACTGAATAGTTTACTTTATAAACTTCTCTCAATAGTCTAAACCTTCTAAAGTCTTTAACTTAAAGACTTTGGAGCGTTAATGCAAACTAACTTACTAAACTGTTAATAGCTGTTTATTTAGTTAGTGCCATAAAGTCCTATAGACTGAGCAGTTTACTTTATAAAATTCTCTCAATAGTCCAAACCTTCTAAAGTCTTTAACTTAAAGACTTTAGAGCGTTAATGGAAACTAACTTACTAAACTGTTAATGGCTGTTTATTTAGTTAGTGCCATAAAGTCTTTTAGACTGAGCAGTTTACTTTATAAACTTCTCTCAATAGTCTAAACCTTCTAAAGTTTTTAACTTAAAGACTTTAGAGTGTTAATGCAAACTAACTTACTAAACTGTTAATAGCTGTTTATTTAGTTAGTGCCATAAAGTCCTATAGACTGAGCAGTTTACTTTATAAAAATCTCTCAATAGTCTAAACCATCTAAAGTCTTTAACTTAAAGACTTTAGAGTGTTAATGCTAACTAACTTACTAAACTGTTAATAGCTCTTTATCTATTTAGTGCCATAAAGTCCTTTAGATGGAACAGTTTACTTTTTAAACTTCTCTCAGTAGTCTAAACAGTCTAAAGTCTTTAACTTTAGAGCGTTAATGCAAACTAACTTACCAATCTGTTAATAGCTGTTTATTTAGTTAGTGCCATAAAGTCCTTTAGACAGAGCCGATTATTTTATAAACTTCTCTCTATAGTCTAAACCTTCTAAAGTCTTTAACTTGAAGACTTTAGAGAGTTAATGCAAACTAACTTACTAAACTGTTAATGGGTATTTATTGATTTAGTGCCATAAAGTCCTTTACACTGAGCAGTTTAGTTTATAAAGTTCTCTCAATAGTCTAAACCTTCTAAAGTCTTTCACTAAAAGACTTTCGAGCGTTAATACAAACTAACTTACTAAACTGTTAATAGCTGTTTATATAGTTAGTGCCATAAAGTCCTGTAGACTGAGTAGTTTATTTGATAAAATTCTCTCAATAGTCTAAACCTTCTAAAGTCTTTAACTTAAAGACGCTAAGGCGTTAATGCAAACTAACTTACTAAACTGTTAATAGCTGTTTATTTAGTTCGTGCCATAAAGTCCTTTAGACTGAGCAGTTTACTTTATAAAAATCTCTCAATAGTGTATACATTCTGAAGTCTTTAAATTAAAGACTTTATAGCGTTAATGCAAACTAACTTACTAAACTGTTAATAGCTGTTTATTTAGTTAGTGCCATAAAGTCCTTTAGACTGAGAAGTTTACTTTATAAGCTTCTCTAAATAGTCTAAACCTTCTAAAGTCTTTAACTTAAAGACTTTAGAGCGTTAATGCAAACTAACTTACTAAACTGTTAATAGCTGTTTATTAAGTTAGTGCCATAAATTCCTTTAGACTGAGCAGTTTACTTTATAAACTTCTCTCAATTGTCTAAACCTTCTAAAGTCTTTAACTTAACAACTTTAGAGCGTTAATGCAAACTAACTTACTAAACTGTTAATAGCTGTTTATTTAGCTAGTGCCATAAAGTCCTGTAGACTGAGCAGTTTACTTTATAAAAACCTCTCAATAGTGTAAACATTCTGAAGTCATTAACTTAAAGACTTTAGAGCGTTAATGCAAACTAACTTACTAAACTGTTAATAGCTGTTTATTTAGTAAGTGCCATAGAGTCCTTTAGACGGAGAAGTTTACTTTATAATCTTCTCTAAATAGTCTAAACCTTCTAAAGTCTTTAACTTAACGACTTTAGAGCGTTAATGCAAACGAACTACTAAACTGTTAATAGCTGCTTATTAAGTTAGTGCCATAAAGTCCTTTAGACTGAGCAGTTTACTTTATAATCTTCTCTCAATAGTCTAACCCTTCTAAAGTCTTTAACTTAAAGACTTTAGAGCGTTAATGCAAACTAACTTACTAAATTGTTATTTGCTGTTTGTTTAGTTAGTGCCATAAAGTCCTTTAGAATGAGCAGTTTACTTTATAAACTTCTCTCAATAGTCTAAAGCTTCTAAAGTTTTTAACTTAAAGACTTTAGAGCGTTAATGCAAACTAACTTACTAAACTGTTAATAGCTGTTGATTTAGTTAGTGCCATAAAGTCCTTTAGACTGAGCAGTTTACTTTATTAACTCCTCTCAATATTCTAAATCTACTAAAGTCGATAACTTAAAGACTTTAGAGCGTTAATGCAAACTAACTTACTAAACTGTTAATAGCTGTTTATTTAGTTAGTGCCATAAAGTCCTTTAGACTGAGCAGTTTACTTTATAAACTTCTCTCAATAGTCTAAACTTTCTAAACGCTTTAACTTAAAGACTTTAAAGCGTAAATGCAAACTAACTTACTAAACTGTTATTAGCTGTTTATTTAGTTAGTGCCATAAAGTCCTTTAGACTGAGCAGTTTACTTTATAAATTTCTCTCAATAGTCTAAACCTTCTAAAGTCTTTATCTTAAAGACTTTACAGCGTTAATGCGAACTAACTTACTAAACTGTTAATAGCTGTTTATTTAGTTAGTGCCATAAAATCCTTTAGATTGAGCAGTTTAGTTTATAAACTTCTCTCAATAGTCTAAACCTTCTAAAGTCTTTATCTTAAAGAGTTTAGAGCGTTAATGCAAACAAACTTACTAAACTGTTAATAACTGTTTATTTAGTTAGTGCCATAAAGTCCTTTAGACTAAGCAGTTTACTTTATAAACTTCTCTCAATAGTGTAACCCTTCCAAAGTCTTTACCATAAAGACTTTAGAGCGTTAATGCAAACTATCTTACTAAACTGTTAATAGCTCTTTATTTAGTTAGTGCCATAAAGTCCTTTAGACTGAGCAGTTTACTTCATAAACTTCTCTCAATAGTCTAAACATTCTAAAGATTTTAACTTAATGACTTTAGAGCGTTAATGCAAACTAACTTACTAAACTGTTGATAGCTGTTTTTTTAGTTAGTGCGATGAAGTCCTTTAGACTGAGAAGTTTACTTTATAAAGTTCTCTCAATAGTCTAAACCTTCTAAAGTCTTTAACTTCAAGACTTTAGTGCGTTAATGCGAACTGACTTACTAAACTGTTAATAGCTGTTTATTTAGTTAGTGCCATAAAGTCCTATAGACTGAGCAGATTACTTTATAAAATTCTCTCAACAGTCTAAACCGTCTAAAGTCTTTAACTTAAAGACTTTAGAGCGTTAATGCAAACTAAGTTACTAAACTGTTAATAGCTGTTTACTTAGTTAGTGCCATAAAGTCCTTTAAACTGAGCAGTTTATTTTATAAACTTCTCTCAATAGTCTAAACATTCTAAAGTCTTTAACTTAAAGACTTTAGAGCGTTAATGCAAACTAACTTACTAAACTGTTAATAGCTGTTTATTTATTTAGTGCCGTAAAGTCCTATAGACTGAGCAGTTTACTTTATAAAAATCTCTCAATAGTCTAAACCTTCTAATGTCTTTAACTTAAAGACTTTAGAGCGTTTATACAAACAAACTTACTAAACTGTTAATAGCTGTTTATTTAGTTAGTGCCATAAAGTCCTGTAGACTGAGCAGTTTATTTTATAAACTTCTTTCAATAGTCTAATCCTTCTAAAGTCTCTAACTTTAAGACTTTAGAACGTTATTGCAAAATAACACACTGAACTGTTAATGGCTGTTTGTTTACTTTGTGCCATAAAGTCCTTTAGACTGAGCAGTTTACTTTATGAAGTTCTCTTAATAGTCTAAACCTTCTAAAGTCTTTACCTTAAAGACTTTAGAGCGTTAATGCAAACTAACTTACTAAACTGTGAATAGCTGTTTATTTAGTTAGTGCCATAAAGTCCTATAGATTGAGCAGTTTACTTTATAAAATTCTCTCATTAGTCTAAACCTTCTAAAGTCTTTAACTTAAAGACCTTAGAACGTTAATGCAAACTAACTTACTAAACTGTTAATAGCTGTTTATTTAGTTAGTGCCATAAAGTCCTTTAGACTTAGTAGTTTACTTTATAAACTTCTCTCAATAGTCTAAATCTTCTAAAGTCTTTAACTTAAAGATATTAGAGCGTTAGTGCAAACTAACTTACTAAACAGATAAAAGCTGTTTATTTAGTTAGTGCCATAAAGTCCTATAGACTGAGCAGTTTACTTTATAAAAATCTCTCAATAGTCGAAACCTTCTAAAGTCTTTAACTTAAAGACTTTAGAGCGTTAATACAAACAAACTTACTAAACTGTTAATAGCTGTTTATTTAGTTTGTGCCATAAAGACCTGTAGACTGAGCAGTTTATTTTATAAACTTCTCTCAATAGTCTAATCCTTCAAAAGTCTCTAACTTTAAGTTTTTAGAGCGTTAATGCAAACTAACTTACTAAACTGTTAATAGCTGTTTATTTGCTTAGTTCCATAAAGTCCTTTAGACTGAGCAGTTTACTTAATAAACTTCTCTCAATATTCTTTACCTTCTAAAGTCTTTAACTTAAAGACTTTAGAGTGTTAATGCAAACTAACTTACTAAACTGTTAATAGCTGTTTATTAAGTTAGTGCCATAAATTCCTTTAGACTGAGCAGTTTACTTTATAAACTTCTCTCAATTGTCTAAACCTTCTAAAGTCTTTAACTTAAAGACTTTAGAGCGTTAATGCAAACTAACTTACTAAACTGTTAATAGCTGTTTATTTAGCTAATGCCATAAAGTCCTGTAGACTGAGCGGTTTACTTTATAAAAACCTCTCAATAGTGTAAACATTCTGAAGTCATTAACTTAAAGACTTTAGAGCGTTAATGCAAACTAACTTACTAAACTGTTAATAGCTGTTTATTTAGTAAGTGCCATAGAGTCCTTTAGACGGAGAAGTTTACTTTATAATCTTCTCTAAATAGTCTAAACCTTCTAAAGTCTTTAACTTAACGACTTTAGAGCGTTAATGCAAACTAACTACTAAACTGTTAATAGCTGTTTATTAAGTTAGTACCATAAAGTCCTTTAGACTGAGCAGTTTACTTTATAATCTTCTCTCAATAGTCTAACCCTTCTAAAGTCTTTAACTTAAAGACTTTAGAGCGTTAATGCAAACTAACTTACTAAATTGTTATTTGCTGTTTGTTTAGTTAGTGCCATAAAGTCCTTTAGAATGAGCAGTTTACTTTATAAACATCTCTCAATAGTCTAAAGCTTCTAAAGTTTTTAACTTAAAGACTTTAGAGCGTTAATGCAAACTAACTTACTAAACTCTTAATAGCTGTTGATTTAGTTAGTGCCATAAAGTCCTTTAGACTGAGCAGTTTAATTATTAATTCCTCTCAATATTCTAAACCTACTAAAGTCGATAACTTAAAGACTTTAGAGCGTTAATGCAAACTAACTTACTAAACTGTTAATAGCTGTTTATTTAGTTAGTGCCATAAAGTCCTTTAGACTGAGCAGTTTACTTTATAAACTTCTCTCAATAGTCTAAACTTTCTAAACGCTTTAACTTAAAGACTTTGGAGCGTAAATGCAAACTAACTTACTAAACTGTTAATAGCTGTTTATTTAGTTAGTGCCATAAAGTCCTTTAGACTGAGCAGTTTACTTTATAAATTTCTCTCAATAGTCTAAACCTTCTAAAGTCTTTATCTTAAAGACTTTACAGCGTTAATGCGAACTAACTTACTAAACTGTTAAAAGCTGTTTATTTAGTTAGTGCCATAAAATCCTTTAGCTTGAGCAGTTTAATTTATAAACTTCTCTCAATAGTCTAAACCTTCTAAAGTCTTTATCTTAAAGAGTTTAGAGCGTTAATGCAAACAAACTTACTAAACTGTTAATAACTGTTTATTTAGTTAGTGCCATAAAGTCCTTTAGACTAAGCAGTTTACTTTATAAACTTCTCTCAATAGTGTAAACCTTCCAAAGTCTTTACCATAAAGACTTTAGAGCGTTAATGCAAACTAACTTACTAAACTGTTAATAGCTCTTTATTTAGTTAGTGCCATAAAGTCCTTTAGACTGAGCAGTTTACTTCATAAACTTCTCTCAATAGTCTAAACATTCTAAAGATTTTAACTTAATGACTTTAGAGCGTTAATGCAAACTAACTTACTAAACTGTTAATAGCTGTTTTTTTAGTTAGTGCCATAAAGTCCTATAGACTGAGCAGTTTACTTTATATAGTTCTCTCAATAGTCTAAACTTTCTAAAGTCTTTAACTTCAAGACTTTAGAGCGTTAATGCGAACTAACTTACTAAACTGTTAATAGCTGTTTATTTAGTTAGTGCCATAAAGTCCTATAGACTGAGCAGATTACTTTATAAAATTCTCTCAATAGTCTAAACCGTCTAAAGTCTTTAACTTAAAGACTTTAGAGCGTTAATGCAAACTAACTTACTAAACTGTTAATAGCTATTTATTTAGTTAGTGCCATAAAGTCCTTTAGACTGAGCAGTTTACTTTATAAACTTCTCTCAATAGTCTAAACATTCTAAAGTCTTTAACTTAAAGACTTTAGAGCGTTAATGCAAACTAACTTACTAAACTGTTAATAGCTGTTTATTTATTTAGTGCCGTAAAGTCCTATAGACTGAGCAGTTTACTTTATAAAAATCTCTCAATAGTCTAAACCTTCTAAAATCTTTAACTTAAAGACTTTAGAGCGTTTATACAAACAAACTTACTAAACTGTTAATAGCAGTTTATTTAGTTAGTGCCATAAAGTCCTGTAGACTGAGCAGTTTATTTTATAAACTTCTTTCAATAGTCTAATCCTTCTAAAGTCTCTAACTTTAAGACTTTAGAGCGTTATTGCAAAATAACACACTGAACTGTTAATAGCTGTTTACTTACTTTGTGCCATAAAGTCCTTTAGACTGAGCAGTTTACTTTATAAAGTTCTCTTAATAGTCTAAACCTTCTAAAGTCTTTACCTTAAAGACTTTAGAGCGTTAATGCAAACTAACTTACTAAACTGTTAATAGCTGTTTATTTAGTTAGTGCCATAAAGTCCTATAGATTGAGCAGTTTACTTTATAAAAATCTCTCATTAGTCTAAACCTTCTAAAGTCTTTAACTTAAAGACGTTAGAGCGTTAATGCAAACTAACTTACTAAACTGTTAATAGCTGTTTATTTAGTTAGTGCCATAAAGTCCTTTAGACTTAGCAGTTTACTTTATAAACTTCTCTCAATAGTCTAAACCTTCTAAAGTCTTTAACTTAAAGACATTAGAGCGTTAATGCAAACTAACTTACTAAACTGTTAAAAGCTGTTTATTTAGTTAGTGCCATAAAGTCCTATAGACTGAGCAGTTTACTTTATAAAAATCTCTCAATAGTCTAAACCTTCTAAAGTCTTTAACTTAAAGACTTTAGAGCGTTAATACAAACAAACTTACTAAACTGTTAATAGCTCTTTATTTAGTTAGTGCCATAAAGACCTGTATACTGAGCAGTTTATTTTATAAACTTCTCTCAATAGTCTAATCCTTCAAAAGTCTCTAACTTTAAGATTTTAGAGTGTTAATGCAAACTAACTTACTAAACTGTTAATAGCTGTTTATTTGCTTAGTTCCATAAAGTCCTTTAGACTGAGCAGTTTACTTTATAAACTTCTCTCAATATTCTTTACCTTCTAAAGTCTTTAACTTAAAGACTTTAGAGTGTTAATGCAAACTAACTTACTAAGCTGTTAATAGCTGTTTATTTAGTTAGTGCCATAAAGTCCTATAGACTGAGCAGTTTACTTTATAAAATTCTCTCAATAGTCTAAACTTTCTAAAGTCTTTAACTTAAAGACTTTAGAGCGTTAATGGCAACAAACTTACTAAACTGTTAATAGCTGTTTATTTAGTTAGTGCCATAAAGTCCTTTAGACTGAGCAGTTTACTTTATAAACTTCTCTCAATAGTCTAAACCTTCTAAAGTCTTTAACTTAAAGACTTTAGAGCGTTAATGCAAACTTACTTACTAAACTGTTAATAGCTGTTTATTCAGTTAGTGCCATAAAGTCCTATTGACTGAGCAGTTTACTTTATAAAAATCTCTCAATAGTCTAAACCTTCTAAAGTCTTTAACTTAAAGACTTTAGAGAGATAATGCAAACTATCTTACTAAACTGTTAATAGCTGTTTATTTAGTTGGTGCCATAAAGTCCTTTAGATTGAACAGTTTACTTTATAACCTCTCTCAGTAGTCTAAACCATCTAAAGTCTTTAACTTTAGAGCGTTAATGCAACTAACTTACTAACCTGTTAATAGCTGTTTATTTATTTAGTGCCATAAAGTCCTTTAGACTGAGCAGTTTCTTTATAATGTTCTCTCAATAGTCTAAACCTTCTAAAGTCTTTAACTTAAAGACTTTAGAGCGTTAATACAAACTAACTTACTAAACTGTTAATAGCTGTTTATTTAGTTAGTGCCATAAAGTCCTGTAGACTTAGTAGTTCATTTTATAAACTTCTCTCAATAGTCTAAACCTTCTAAAGTCTTTAACTTAAGGACTCTAGAGCGTTAATGCAAACTAACTTACTAAACTGTTAATAGCTGTTTATTTAGTTAGTGCCATAAAGTCCTTTAAATTGAGCAGTTTACTTTATGAAAATCTCTCAATAGTGTAAACCTTCTAATGTCTTTAACTTAAAGACTTTAGAGCGTTAATGCAAACTAACTTACTAAACTGTTAATAGCTGTTTATTAAGTTAGTGCCATAAAGTCCATTAGACTGAGCAGTTTACTTTATAAACTTCTCTCAATTGTCTAAACCTTCTAAAGTCTTTAACTTAAAGACTTTAGAGCGTTAATGCAAACTAACTTACTAAACTGTTAATGGCTGTTTATTTAGCTAGTGCCATAAAGTCCTTTAGACTGAGCAGTTTACTTTATAAAAATCTCTCAATAGTGTAAACGTTCTGAAGTCTTTAACTTAAAGACTTTAGAGCGTTAATGCAAACTATCTTATTAAACTGTTAATAGCTGTTTATTTAGAAAGTGCCATAAAGTCCTTTAGACTAAGAAGTTTACTTTATAATCTTCTCTAAATAGTCTAAACCTTCTAAATTTTTTAACTTAAAGACTTTAGAGCGTTAATGTAAACTAATTACTAAACTGTTAATAGCTGTTTATTTAGTTAGTACCATAAAGTCCTTTAGACTGGGCAGTTTACTTTATAAACTTCTCTCAATAGTCTAAACTTTCTAAAGTCTTTAACTTAAAGACTTTAGAGCGTTAATGCAAACTAACTTACTAAATTTTTAATTGCTGTTTGTTTAGTTAAAGCCATAAAGTCCTTTAGAATGAGAAGTTTACTTTATAAACTTCTCTCAATAGTCTAAACCTTCTAAAGTCTTTAACTTAAAGACTTTAGAGCGTTAATGCAAACTAACTTACTAAACTGTTAATAGCTGTTTATTTAGTTAGTGCCATAAAGTCCTTTAGACTGAGCAGTTTACTTTATTAACTTCTCTCAATATTCTAAACCTACTAAAGTCGATAACTTAAAGACTTTAGAGCGTTAATGCAAACTAACTTACTAAACTGTTAATAGCTGTTTATTTAGTTAGTGCCATAGAGTCCTTTAGACTGAGCATTTTACTTCATAAACATCTCACAATAGTCTAAACCTTCTAAAGGCTTTTACTCAAAGACTTTAGAGCGTAAATGCAAACTAACTTACTAAACCGTTAATAGCTGTTTATTTAGTTAGTGCCATAAAGTCCTTTAGACTGAGCAGTTTACTTTATAAACTTCTCTCAATAGTCTAAACCTTCTAAAGTCTTTATCTTAAAGACTTTACAACGTTAATGCGAACTAAAATACTAAACTGTTAATAGCTGTTTATTTAGTTAGTGCCATAAAGTCCTTTAGTCTGAGCAGTTTAATTTATAAACTTCTCTCAATAGTCTAAACCTTCTAAAGTCTTTAACTTAAAGAGTTTAGAGAGTTAATGCAAACTAACTTACTAAACTGTTAATAGGTGTTTATTTAGTTACTGCCATAAAGTCCGTTAGACTGAGCAGTTTACTTTATAAAATTCTCTCAATAGTCTAAACCTTCTAAAGTCTTTAACTTAAAGACTTTATAGCGTTAATGCAAAGTAACTTACTAAACTGTTAATAGCTGTTTATTTAGTTAGTGCCATAAAGTCCTGTAGACTAAGCAGTTTACTTTATAAACTTCTCTCAATAGTCTAAACCTTCTAAAGTCTTTAACTTAAAGAGTTTAGAGCGTTAATGCAAATTAACTTACTAAACTGTTAATAGCTGTTTATTTAAATAGTGCAATAAAGTCCTTTAGACTGAGCAGTTTACTTTATAAACTTCTCTCAATAGTCTAAACCTTCTAAAGTCTTTAACTTAAAGACTTCAGAGCGTTAATGCAAACTAACTTACTAAACTGTTAATAGCTGTTTATTTAGTTAGTGCCATAGAGTCCTTTAGACTGAGCATTTTACTTCATAAACTTCTCACAATAGTCTAAACCTTCTAAAGGCTTTTACTCAAAGACTTTAGAGTGTAAATGCAAACTAACTTACTAAACCGTTAATAGCTGTTGATTTAGTTAGTGCCATAAAGTCCTTTAGACTGAGCTGTTTACTTTATAAACTTCTCTCAATAGTCTAAACCTTCTAAAGTCTTTATCTTAAAGACTTTACAACGTTAATGCGAACTAAATTACTAAACTGTTAATAGCTGTTTACTTAGTTAGTGCCATAAAGTCCTTTAGACTGAGCAGTTTAATTTATAAACTTCTCTCAATAGTCTAAACCTTCTAAAGTCTTTAACTTAAAGACTTTATAGCGTTAATGCAAACTAACTTACTAAACTGTTAATAGCTGTTTATTTAGTTAGTGCCATAAAGTCCTGTAGACTAAGCAGTTTACTTTATAAACTTCTCTCAATAGTCTAAACCTTCTAAAGTCTTTAACTTAAAGAGTTTAGAGCGTTAATGCAAATTAACTTACTAAACTGTTAATAGCTGTTTATTTACATAGTGCCATAAAGTCCTTTAGACTGAGCAGTTTACTTTATAAACTTCTCTCAATAGTCTAAACCTTCTAAAGTCTTTAACTTAAAGACTTTAGAGCGTTAATGCAAACTAACTGACTAAACTGTTAATAGCTGTTTATTTAGTTAGTGCCGTAAAGTCCTTTATACTGAGCAGTTTACTTTATAAACTTCTCTCAATAGTCTAAACCTTCTAAAGTCTTTATCTTAAAGACTTTTGAGCGTTAATGCAAACTAACTTACTAAACTGTTAGTAGCTGTTAATTTAGTTAGTGCCATAAAGTCCTTTAGACTGAGCAGTTTACTTTATAAACTTCTCTCAATAGTCTAACCCTTCTAAAGTCTATAACTTAAACACTTTAAAGTGTTAATGCAAAATAACTTACTAAACTGTTAATAGCTGTTTATTTAGTTAGTGCCATAAAGTTCTTTAGACTTTAGCAGTTTACTTTATAAAAACCTCTCAATAGTCTAAACCTTCTAAAGTCTTATCTTAAAGACTTTAGAGCGTTAATGGAAACGAACTTACTAAACTGTTAATAGCTGTTTGTTTAGTTAGTGCCATTAAGTACTTTAGACTGAGCAGTTTACTTTATAAAAATCTCTCAATAATCTAAACCTTCTAAAGTCTTTAACTTAAAGACTTTAGAGCGTTAATGCAAACTAACTTACTAAACTGTTGATAGCTGTTTATTTAGTTAGTGCCATAAAGTCCTTTAGACTGAGCAGTTTACTTTATAAAATTCTCTCAATAGTCTAAACCTTCTAAAGTCTTTAACTTAAAGACTTTAGAGCGTTAATGCAAACTAACTTACTAAACTGTTAATAGCTGTTTATTTAGTTAGTGCCATAAAGTCCTTTAGACTGAGCAGTTTACTTTATAAAAGTCTCTCAATAGTCTAAAACTTCTAAAGTCTTTAACTTAAAGACTTTAGAGCGTTAATGCAAAGAAACTTATTAAACTCTTAATAGCTGTTTACTTAGTTATTGCCATAAAGTCCTGTAGACTGAGCAGTTTATTTTATAAACTTCTCTCAATAGTCTAAACCTTCTAAAGTCTCTAACTTAAAGACTTTAAAGCGTTAATGCAAACTAATTTACTAAACTTTTAATAGCTGTTTATTTACTTAGTGCCATAAAGTCCTTTAGACTGAGCAGTTTACTTTATAAACTTCTCTCAATAGTCTAAACCTTCTAAAGTCTTTAACTTAAAGACTCTAGAGCGTTAATGCAAACTAACTTACTAAACTGTTAATAGCTGTTTATTTAGTTAGTGCCATAAAGACCTATAACTGAGCAAATTACTTTATAAAATTCTCTCAATAGTCTAAACCTTCTAAAGTCTTTAACTTAAAGACTTTAGAGCGTTAATGCAAACTAACTTACTAAACTGTTAATAGCTGTTTATTTAGTTAGTGCCATAAAGTCCTTTAGACTGAGCAGTTTACTTTATAAACTACTCTCAATAGTCTAAACCTTCTAAAGTCTTCAACTTAAACACTTTAGAGCGTTAATGCAAACAAACTTACTAAACTGTTAATAGCTGTTTATTTAGTTAGTGCCATAAAGTCCTATAGACTGAGCAGTTTACTTTATAAAAATCTCTCAATAGTCTAAACCTTCTAAAGTCTTTAACTTAAAGACTTTAGAGCGTTAATGCAAACTAACTTACTAAACTGTTAATAGCTGTTTATTTAGTTAGTGCCATAAAGTCCTTTAGACTGAGCAGATTACTTTATAAACTTCTCTCAGTAGTCTTCACCATCTAAAGTCTTTAACTTAAAGACTTTGGAGCGTTAATGCAAACTAACTTACTAAACTGTTAATAGCTGTTTATTTAGTTAGTGCCATAAAGTCCTTTAGACTGAGCAGTTTATATTATAAACTTCTCTCAATAGTCTAAACCTTCTAAAGTCTTTAACTTGAAGACTTTAGAGCATTAATGCAAACTAACTTACTAAACTGTTAATAGCTGTTTATTTAGTTAGTGCCATAAAGTCCTTTAGACTGAGCAGTTTACTTTGTAAAATTTTCTCAATAGTCTAAACCTTCTAAAGTCTTTAACTTAAAGACTTTAGAGCGTTAATGCAAACTAACTTACTAAACTGTTAATAGCTGTTTATTTAGTTAGTGCCACAAAGTCCTGTAGACTGAGCAGTTTATTTTATAAACTTCTCTCAATAGTCTAAACCTTCAAAAGTGTATAACATTAAGACTTTAGAGCGTTAATGCAAACTAACTTACTAAACTGTTAATAGCTGTTTATTTAGTTAGTGCCATAAAGTCCTTTATACTGAGCAGTTTACTTTTTAAACTTCTCTCAATAGTCTAAACCTTCTAAAGTCTTTAACTTAAAGACTTTAGACCGTTAATGCAAACTATCTTACTAAACTGTTAATAGCTGTTTATTTAGTTAGTGCCATAAAGTCCTAGAGACTGAGCAGTTTACTTTATAAAATTCTCTCAATAGTTTAAACATTCTAAAGTCTTTAACTTAAAGACTTTAGAGCGTTAATGTAAACTAACTTACTAAATTGTTAATAGCTGTTTATTTAGTTAGTGCCATAAATGTCCAGTAGACTGAGCAGTTTATTTTATAAAATTCTCTTAATAGTCTAAACCTTCTAAAGTGTCTAACATTAAGACTTTAGAGCGTTAATGCAAACTAAGTTACTAAACTGTTAATAGCTGTTTATTTAGTTAGTGCCATAAAGTCCTTTAGACTGAGCAGTTTATTTTATAAACTTCTCTCAATAGTCTAAACCTTCTAAAGTCTTTAACTTAAAGACTTTAGAGCGTTCACGCAAACTAACTTACTGAACTGTTAATAGCTGTTTATTTAGTTAGTGCCATAAAGTCCTTTAGACTGAGCAGTTTACCTTGTAAAATTCTCTCAATAGTCTAAACCTTCTAAAGTCTTTAACTTAAAGACTTTAGAGCGTTAATGCAAACTAACTTACTAAACTGTTAATAGCTGTTTATTTAATTAGTGCCATAAAGTCCTTTAGACTGAGCAGTTTATTTTATAAACTTCTCTCAATAGTCTAAACCTTCTAAAGTCTTTAACTTAAAGACTTTAGAGCGTTAACGCAAACTAACTTACTGAACTGTTAATAGCTGTTTATTTAGTTAGTGCCATAAAGTCCTTTAGACTGAGCAGTTTACTTTATAAACTTCTCTCAATAGTCTAAACCTTCTAAAGTCTTTAACTTAAAGAGTTTAGAGCGTTAATGCAAACTAACTTACTAAACTGTTAATAGCTGTTTATTTAGTTAGTGCCACAAAGTCCTTTAGACTGAGCAGTTTACTTTATAAAAATCACTCAATAGTCTAAACCTTCTAAAGTCTTTAACTTAAAGACTTTAGAGCGTTAATACAAATAAACTTACGAAACTGTTAATAATTGTTTATTTAGTTAGTGCCATAAAGTCCTGTAGACTGAGCAGTTTATTTTATAAACTTCTCTTAATAGTCTAAACCTTCTAAAGTCTCTAACTTAAAGACTTTAGAGTGTTAATGCACACTAACTTACTAAACTGTTAATAGCTGCTTATTTACTTTGTGCCATAAAGTCCTTTAGACTCAGCAGTTTACTTTATAAACTTTTCTCAATAGTCTAAACCTTCTAAAATCTTTAACATAAAGACTTTATAGCGTTAATGCAAACTAACTTACTAAACTCTTAATAGCTGTTAATTTAGTTAGTGCCTTAAAGTCCTATAGACTGAGCAGTTTACTTTATAAAAATCTCTCAATAGTCTAAACCTTCTAAAGTCTTTAAATTAAAGACTTTAGAGCGTTAATACAAACAAACTTACTAAACTGTTAATAGCTGTTTACATAGATAGTGCCATAAAGAACTGTAGACTGAGCAGTTTATTTTAAAATCTACTCTCAATAGTCTAAACCTTCTAAAGTGTCTAACATAAAGACCTTAGAGCGTTAATGCAAACTAACTTACTAAACTGTTAATAGCTGTTTATTTAGTTAGTGTCATAAAGTCCTTTAGACTGAGCAGTTTACTTTATAAACTCTCTCAATAGTCTAAACCTTCTAAAGTCTTTATCTTAAAGACTTTATAGCGTTAATGCAAACTAACTTACTAAACTGTTAATAGCTGTTTATTTAGTTAGTGCCACAAAGTCCTTTAGACTGAGCAGTTTACTTTATAAACTTCTCTCAATAGTCTAAACCTTCTAAAGTCTTTTACTTAAAGACTTTAGAGCGTTAATGCAAACTAGCTTACTAAACTGTTAATAGCTGTTTATTTAGTTAGTGCCATAAAGTCCTGTAGACTGAGCAGTTTATTTTGTAAACTTCTCTCAATAGTCTAAACCTTCAAATGTCTCTAACTTAAAGACTTTAGAGCGTTAATGCAAACGAAGTTACTAAACTGTTAATAGCTGTTTATTTAGTTAGTGACATAAAGTCCTTTAGACTGAGCGGTTTACTTTATAAACTTCTCTCAATAGTCTAAACCTTCTAAAGTCTTTAACTTAAAGACTTTAGCGCGTTAATGCAAACTAACTTACTAAACTGTTAATAGCTGTTTATTTAGTTAGTGCCATAAACTCCTTTAAACTGAGCAGTTTACTTTATAAACTTCTCTCAATAGTCTAAACCTTCTAAAGTTTTTATATTAAAGACTTTAGAGCGTTAATGCAAGCTAACTTACTAAACTGTTAATAGCTGTTTCTTTACTTAGTGCCATCAAATCCTTTAGACTGAGCAGGTCACTATATAAACTTCTCTCAATAGTCTAAACCTTCTAAAGTCTTTAACTTAAAGACTTTAGAGCGTTAATGCAAACAAACTTACTAAACTGTTATTAGCTGTTTATTTAGTTAGTGCCATGAAGTCCTTTAGCGTAAGCAGTTTTCATTAAAAACTTCTCTCAATAGTCTAAACCTTCTAAAGTCTTTAACTTAAAGACTTTAGAGCGTTAATGCAAATTAACTTACTAAACTGTTAATAGCTGTTTAATTAGTTAGCGCCATAAAGTCCTTTAGACTGAGCAGTTTACTTTATAAACTTCTCTCAATAGTCTAAACCTTCTAAAGTTTTTAACTTAAAGACTTTATAGAATTAATGCAAACTAACTTACTAAACTGTTAATATCTGCTCATTTAGTTAGTGCCATGAAGGCCTTTGGACTGAGCAGTTTACTTTCTAAACTTGTCTCAATAGTCTAAACCTTCTAAAGTCCTTAACTTAAAGACTTTAGAGCGTTAATGCAAACTAACTTACTAAAATGTTAATAGTTGTTGATTTATTTAGTGCTAAAAAGTCCTTTAGTCTGCGCAGTTTACTTTATAAACTTCTCTCATTAGTCTAAACCTTCTAAGGTCTTTAACTTAAAGACTTTAGAGCGTTAATGCAAACTAATTTACTAAACTGATAATAGCTGTTTATTTAGTTAGTGCCACAAAGTCCTTTAGGCTGAGCAGTTTACTTTATAAACTTGTCTCAATAGTTTATATCTTCTAAAGACTTTAACTTAAAGACTTTAGAGCGTTAATGCAAACTAACTTACTAAACTGTTAATATCTGTTTATATAGTTAGTGCCATAAAGTCCTTTAGAGTGAGCAGTTTACTTTATAAACTTCACTCAATAGTCTAAACCTTCTAAAGTCTTTAACTTAAAGACTTTAGAGCGTTAATGCAAACTAACTTACTGAACTGTTAATAGCTGTTTATTTAGTTAGTGCCATAAAGTCCTTTACACTCAGCAGTTTACTATATAAACATCTCTCAATAGTCTAAACCTTCTAAAGTCTTTAACTTAAAGACTTTAGAGCGTTAATGCAAAGTAACTTACTAAACTGTTAATAGCTGTTTATTTATTTAGAGCCATAAAGTCCTTTAGACTGAGCAATTTACTTTATAAAATTCTCTCATTAGTCTAAACATTCTAAAGTCTTTAACTTAAAGACTTTAGAGCGTTAATGCAAACTAACTTACTAAAGTGTTAATAGCTGTTTATTTAGTTAGTGCAATAAAGTCCTTTAGACTGAGCAGTTTACTTTATAAACTTCTCTCAATAGTCTAAACCTTCTAAAGTCTTTAACTTGAAGACTTAAGAGCGTTAATGCAAACTAACTTACTAAACTGTTAATAGATATTTAATTAATTAGCTCCAAAATGTCCTTTAGAATGAGCAGTTTACTTTATAAACTTCACTGAATAGTCTAAACGTTCTAAAGTCTTTAACTTAAAGACTTTAGAGCGTTAAAGCGAACTAACTTACTAAACTGTTAGTATCTGTTTATTTAGTTAGTGCCATAAAGTCCTTTAGACCAAGCAGTTTTCATTAAAAACTTCACTCAATAGTCTAAACCTTCTAAAGTCTTTAACTTAAAGACTTTAAAGCGTTAATGCAAACTAACTTACTAAACTGTTAATAGCTGTTTAATTAGTTAGCGCCATAAAGTCCTTTAGAGTGACGAGTTTATTTTATAAAGTTCTCTCAATAGTCTAAACCTTCTAAAGTCTTTAACTTGAAGACTTTAGAGCATTAATGCAAACTAACTTACTAAGCTGTTAATATCCGTTTATTTAGTTAGTGCCATAAAGTCCTTTCGACTGAGCAGTTTACTTTGTAACCTTCTCTCAATAGTCTAAACCTTCTAAAGAGTTTAACTTAAAGACTTTAGAGCGTTAATGCAAAATAACTTACTAAACTGTTAATAGCTGTTTATTTAGTTAGTGCCACAAAGTCCTTTAGACTGAGCAGTTTACTTTATAAAGTTCTCTCAATAGACTAAACCTTCTAAAGTCTTTAACTTAAAGACTTTAGAGCGTTAATGCAAACTAACGTACTAAACTGTTAATAGCTGTTTATTTAGTTAGTGCCATAATGTCCTTTAGAGTCAGCAGTTTACTTTATAATCTTTTCTCATTACTCTAAACCTTCTAAAGTCTTTAACGTAAAGACTTTAGAGCGTTAATGCAAACTAACTTACTAAACCGTTAATAGATGTTTATTTAGTTAGGGCCATAAATTCCTTTAAACTGAGCAGTTTACTTTAGAAAATTCTCTCAATATTTTAAACCTTCGAAAGTCTTTAACTTAAAGACTTTAGAGCGTTAATGCAAACTAACTAACCAAACTGTTAATGGCTGTTTATTTAGTTAGTGCCATAAAGTCCTTTAGACTGAGGAGTTTACTTTATAAACTTCTCTCAATAGTCTAAACCTTATAATGTCTTTTACCTAAAGACTTTAGAGCGTTAATGCAAACTAACTTACTAAACTGTTAATAGCTGCTTAAATATTTGGCGCCATAAAGTCCTTTAGACTGAGCAGTTTACTTTATAAACTTCACTGAATATTTTAAACCTTCCAAAGTCATTAACTTAAAGACTTTAGAGCGTTAAAGCAAACTAACTTACTAAACTGTTAATATCTGTTTATTTATTTAGTGCCATTAAGTCCTTTAGACTAAGCAGTTTACTTTAAACACTTTTCTCAATAGTCGAAACCTTCTAAAGTCTTTAACTTAAAGACTTTAGAGCGTTGATGCAAACTAACTTACTGAACTATAAATAGCCGTTTATTTAGTTAGTGACATATAGTCCTTTAGACTGAGCAGTTTACTTTATAAACATCTCTCAATAGTCTAACCCTTCTAAAGCCTTCAACTTAAAGACTTTAGAGCGTTAATGCAAACTAACTTACTAAACTGTTAATAGCGGTTGATTTAGTTAGTGCCATAAAGTCCTTTAGACTGCGCAGTTTACTTTATAAACTTCTCTCAATAGTCTAAACCTACTAAAGTCTTTAACTTAAAGACTTTAGAGCGTTAATGCAAACTACTTACTAAACTGTTAATATCTGTTTATTTAGTTAGTGCCACAAAGTCCTTTAGGCTGAGCACTTTACTTTATGAAATTGTCTCAACATTAATGCAAACTAACTTACTAAACTGTTAATATCATTCATTTAGTTAGTGCCATGAAGTCCTTTAGACTGAGCATTTTATTTATAACCTTCTCTCAATAGTCTAAACCTTCTAAAGTCTTTAACTTAAAGACTTTAGAGCGTTAATGCAAACTAACTTACTAAACTGTTAATAGCTGTTTATTTAGTTAGTGCCATAAAGTACTTTAGACTGGGCAGTTTACTTTATAATGTTCTCTAATTACTCTAAACCTTTTAAAGTTTTTAACGTAAAGACTTTAGAGCGTTAATGCAAACTAAATTACTAAACTGTTAATATCTGTCTATTTAGTTAGTGCCACAAAGTCCTTTAGACTGAGCAGTTTACTTTATAAACTTCACTGAATATTTTAAACCTTCCAAAGTCATTAACTTAAAGACTTTAGAGCGTTAAAGCAAACTAACTTACTAAACTGTTAATATCTGTTTATTTATTTAGTGCCATTAAGTCCTTTAGACTAAGCAGTTTACTTTAAACACTTTTCTCAATAGTCGAAACCTTCTAAAGTCTTTAACTTAAAGACTTTAGAGCGTTGATGCAAACTAACTTACTGAACTATAAATAGCCGTTTATTTAGTTAGTGACATATAGTCCTTTAGACTGAGCAGTTTACTTTATAAACATCTCTCAATAGTCTAACCCTTCTAAAGCCTTCTACTTAAAGACTTTAGAGCGTTAATGCAAACTAACTTACTAAACTGTTAATAGCGGTTGATTTAGTTAGTGCCATAAAGTCCTTTAGACTGCGCAGTTTACTTTATAAACTTCTCTCAATAGTCTAAACCTACTAAAGTCTTTAACTTAAAGACTTTAGAGCGTTAATGCAAACTACTTACTAAACTGTTAATATCTGTTTATATAGTTAGTGCCACAAAGTCCTTTAGGCTGAGCAGTTTACTTTATGAAATTGTCTCAACATTAATGCAAACTAACTTACTAAACTGTTAATATCATTCATTTAGTTAGTGCCATGAAGTCCTTTAGACTGAGCATTTTTTTTATAACCTTCTCTCAATAGTCTAAACCTTCTAAAGTCTTTATCTTAAAGACTTTAGAGCGTTAATGCAAACTAACTTACTAAACTGTTAATAGCTGTTTATTTAGTTAGTGCCATAAAGTACTTTAGACTGGGCAGTTTACTTTATAATGTTCTCTAATTACTCTAAACCTTTTAAAGTTTTTAACGTAAAGACTTTAGAGCGTTAATGCAAACTAAATTACTAAACTGTTAATATCTGTCTATTTAGTTAGTGCCACAAAGTCCTTTAGACTGAGCAGTTTACTTTATAAACTTCTCTCAATAGTCTAAACCTTCTAAAGTCTTTAACTTAAAGACTTTAGAGCGTTAATGCAAACTAACTTACTAAAGTGTTAATATCTTTTTATTTAGTTAGTGCCATAAAGTCCTTTAGACTGAGCAGTTTAGTTTATAACCTTCTCTGAATAGTCTAACCCTTCTAATGTCTTTAACTTAAAGACTTTAGAGGGTTAATGCAAACAAACTTTCTAAACTGTTAATAGCTGTTTATTTAGTTAGTGCCATAAAGTACTTTAGACTGAGCAGTTTACTTTGTAATCTTCTCTCATTACTCTAACCTTCTAGAGACTTCAACTTAAAGACTTTAGAGCGTTAATGCTAACTAACTTACTAAACTGTTAATAACTGTTTAATTATTTAGTGCCACAATGTCCTTTAGACTGAGCAGTTTACTTTATAAACTTCCCTCATTTGTTTAAACCTTCTTAAGTCTTTAACTTAAAGACTTTAGAGCGTTAATGCAAACTAACTTACTAAACTGTTAATAGCTGTTTATTTAGTTATTGCCATAAGGTCCTTTAGACTGTGCAGTTTACTTTATAAAATTCTCTCAATAGTCTAAACCTTCTAAAGTCTTTAACTTAAAGACTTAGAGCGTTAATGCAAACTAATTTACTAAAGTGTTAATAGCCGTTTATTTAGTAAGTGCCACAAAGTCCTTCAGACTGAGCAGTTTACTTTATAAACATCTCTCAATAGTCTAAACCTTCTAAAGTCTTTAACTTGAAGACTTTAGAGCGTTAATGCAAACTAACTTACTAAACTGTCAATACCTGTTTATTTAGTTAGTGCCATAAAGTCCTTTAGACTGAGCAGTTTACTTTATAGACGTCTCTCAATAGTCTAAACTTTCTAAAGTCTTTAACTTAAAGACTTTAGAGCGTTAATGCAAACTAACTTACTAAACTGTTAATAGCTGTTTATTTAGTTAGTGCCTTAAAGTCCTTTAGACTGAGCAGTTTACTTTAAAAACTTCTCTCAATAGTCTAAACCTTCTAAAGTCTTTAACTTAAAGACTTTAGAGCGTTAATGCAAACAAACTTGCTAAACTGTTAATATCTGTTTATTTAGTCAGTGCCATAAAGTCCTTTATACTGAACAGTTTACTTTAAAAACTTTTCTCAATAGTCTAAACCTTCTAAAGTCTTTAACTTAAAGAGTTTAGAGAGTTAATGCAAACTAATTTACTAAACTATTAATAGCTGTTTATTTAGTTACTGCCACAAAGTCCTTCAGACTGAGCAGTTTACTTTATAAACTTCTCTCTATAGTCTAAACCTTCTAAAGTCTTTAACTTAAAGACTTTAGAGCGTTAATGCAAACTAACTTACTAAACTGTTAATAGCTGTTTATTTAGTTAGTGCCATAAAGTCCTTTAGACTGAGCAGTTTACTTTATAATCTTCTCTCATTACTCTAAACCTTCTAAAGTCTTTAACGTAAAGACTTTAGGGCGTTAATGCAAACTAACTTACTAAACTGTTAGTATCTTTTTATTTAGTTGGTGCCATAAAGTCCTTTAGACTGAGCATTTTATTTATAACCTTCTCTCAATAGTCTAAACCTTCTAAAGTCTTCAACTTAAAGACTTTAGAGCGTTAATGCAAACTAACTTACTAAACTGTTAATAGCTGTTTATTTAGTTAGTGCCATAAAGTACTTTAGACTGAGCAGTTTACTTTATAATGTTCTCTAATCACTCTAAACCTTTAAAAGTTTTTAACGTAAAGACTTTAGAGCGTTAATGCAAACTAAATTACTAAACTGTTAATATCTGTCTATTTAGTTAGTGCCACAAAGTCCTTTAGACTGAGCAGTTTACTTTATAAACTTCTCTCAATAGTCTAAACCTTCTAAAGTCTTTAACTTAAAGACTTTAGAGCGTTAATGCAAACTAACTTACTAAACTGTTAATATCTTTTTATTTAGTTAGTGCCATAAAGTCCTTTAGACTGAGCAGTTTAGTTTATAACCTTCTCTGAATAGTCTAACCCTTCTAATGTCTTTAACTTAAAGACTTTAGAGGGTTAATGCAAACAAACTTTCTAAACTGTTAATAGCTGTTTATTTAGTTAGTGCCATAAAGTCCTTTAGACTGAGCAGTTTACTTTGTAATCTTCTCTCATTACTCTAACCTTCTAGAGACTTCAACTTAAAGACTTTAGAGCGTTAATGCTAACTAACTTACTAAACTGTTAATAACTGTTTAATTATTTAGTGCCACAATGTCCTTTAGACTGAGCAGTTTACTTTATAAACTTCCCTCATTTGTTTAAACCTTCTTAAGTCTTTAAATTAAAGACTTTAGAGCGTTAATGCAACTAACTTACTAAACTGTTAATAGCTGTTTATTTAGTTATTGCCATAAAGTCCTTTAGACTGTGCAGTTTACTTTATAAAATTCTCTCAATAGTCTAAACCTTCTAAAGTCTTTAACTTAAAGACTTAGAGCGTTAATGCAAACTAATTTACTAAAGTGTTAATAGCCGTTTATTTAGTAAGTGCCACAAAGTCCTTCAGACTGAGCAGTTTACTTTATAAACATCTCTCAATAGTCTAAACCTTCTAAAGTCTTTAACTTGAAGACTTTAGAGCGTTAATGCAAACTAACTTACTAAACTGTTAATACCTGTTTATTTAGTTAGTGCCTTAAAGTGCTTTAGACTGAGCAGTTTACTTTAAAAACTTCTCTCAATAGTCTAAACCTTCTAAAGTCTTTAACTTAAAGACTTTAGAGCGTTAATGCAAACAAACTTGCTAAACTGTTAATATCTGTTTATTTAGTCAGTGCCATAAAGTCCTTTATACTGAGCAGTTTACTTTAAAAACTTTTCTCAATAGTCTAAACCTTCTAAAGTCTTTAACTTAAAGAGTTTAGAGAGTTAATGCAAACTAATTTACTAAACTATTAATAGCTGTTTATTTAGTTACTGCCACAAAGTCCTTCAAACTGAGCAGTTTACTTTATAAACTTCTCTCAATAGTCTAAACCTTCTAAAGTCTTTAACTTAAAGACTTTAGCGCGTTAATGCAAACTAACTTACTAAACTGTTAATAGCTGTTTATTTAGTTAGTGCCATAAACTCCTTTAGACTGAGCAGTTTACTTTATAAACTTCTCTCAATAGTCTAAACCTTCTAAAGCTTTTATATTAAAGACTTTAGAGCGTTAATGCAAGCTAACTTACTAAACTGTTAATAGCTGTTTCTTTACTTAGTGCCATCAAATCCTTTAGACTGAGCAGGTCACTATATAAACTTCTCTCAATAGTCTAAACCTTCTAAAGTCTTTAACTTAAAGACTTTAGAGCGTTAATGCAAACAAACTTACTAAACTGTTAATAGCTGTTTATTTAGTTAGTGCCATAAAGTCCTTTAGCGTAAGCAGTTTTCATTAAAAACTTCTCTCAATAGTCTAAACCTTCTAAAGTCTTTAACTTAAAGACTTTAGAGCGTTAATGCAAATTAACTTACTAAACTGTTAATAGCTGTTTAATTAGTTAGCGCCATAAAGTCCTTTAGACTGAGCAGTTTACCTTATAAACTTCTCTCAATAGTCTAAACCTTCTAAAGTTTTTAACTTAAAGACTTTATAGAATTAATGCAAACTAACTTACTAAACTGTTAATATCTGCTCATTTAGTTAGTGCCATGAAGGCCTTTGGACTGAGCAGTTTACTTTCTAAACTTTTCTCAATAGTCTAAACCTTCTAAAGTCCTTAACTTAAAGACTTTAGAGCGTTAATGCAAACTAACTTACTAAAATGTTAATAGTTGTTGATTTATTTAGTGCTAAAAAGTCCTTTAGTCTGCGCAGTTTACTTTATAAACTTCTCTCATTAGTCTAAACCTTCTAAGGTCTTTAACTTAAAGACTTTAGAGCGTTAATGCAAACTGATTTACTAAACTGATAATAGCTGTTTATTTAGTTAGTGCCACAAAGTCCTTTAGGCTGAGCAGTTTACTTTATAAACTTGTCTCAATAGTTTATATCTTCTAAAGACTTTAACTTAAAGACTTTAGAGCGTTAATGCAAACTAACTTACTAAACTGTTAATATCTGTTTATATAGTTAGTGCCATAAAGTCCTTTAGAGTGAGCAGTTTACTTTATAAACTTCACTCAATAGTCTAAACCTTCTAAAGTCTTTAACTTAAAGACTTTAGAGCGTTAATGCAAACTAACTTACTGAACTGTTAATAGCTGTTTATTTAGTTAGTGCCATAAAGTCCTTTACACTCAGCAGTTTACTATATAAACATCTCTCAATAGTCTAAACCTTCTAAAGTCTTTAAATTAAAGACTTTAGAGCGTTAATGCAAAGTAACTTACTAAACTGTTAATAGCTGTTTATTTATTTAGAGCCATAAAGTCCTTTAGACTGAGCAATTTACTTTATAAACTTCTCTCATTAGTCTAAACATTCTAAAGTCTTTAACTTAAAGACTTTAGAGCGTTAATGCAAACTAACTTACTAAAGTGTTAATAGCTGTTTATTTAGTTAGTGCAATAAAGTCCTTTAGACTAAGCAGTTTACTTTATAAACTTCTCTCAATAGTCTAAACCTTCTAAAGTCTTTAACTTGAAGACTTAAGAGCGTTAATGCAAACTAACTTACTAAACTGTTAATAGATATTTAATTAATTAGCTCCAAAATGTCCTTTAGAATGAGCAGTTTACTTTATAAACTTCACTGAATAGTCTAAACGTTCTAAAGTCTTTAACTTAAAGACTTTAGAGCGTTAAAGCGAACTAACTTACTAAACTGTTAGTATCTGTTTATTTAGTTAGTGCCATAAAGTCCTTTAGACCAAGCAGTTTTCATTAAAAACTTCTCTCAATAGTCTAAACCTTCTAAAGTCTTTAACTTAAAGACTTTAAAGCGTTAATGCAAACTAACTTACTAAACTGTTAATAGCTGTTTAATTAGTTAGCGCCATAAAGTCCTTTAGAATGACGAGTTTATTTTATAAAGTTCTCTCAATAGTCTAAACCTTCTAAAGTCTTTAACTTGAAGACTTTAGAGCATTAATGCAAACTAACTTACTAAGCTGTTAATATCCGTTTATTTAGTTAGTGCCATAAAGTCCTTTCGACTGGGCAGTTTACTTTGTAACCTTCTCTCAATAGTCTAAACCTTCTAAAGAGTTTAACTTAAAGACTTTAGAGCGTTAATGCAAAATAACTTACTAAACTGTTAATAGCTGTTTATTTAGTTAGTGCCACAAAGTCCTTTAGACTGAGCAGTTTACTTTATAAAGTTCTCTCAATAGACTAAACCTTCTAAAGTCTTTAACTTAAAGACTTTAGAGCGTTAATGAAAACTAACGTACTAAACTGTTAATAGCTGTTTATTTAGTTAGTGCCATAATGTCCTTTAGACTGAGCAGTTTACTTTATAATCTTTTCTCATTACTCTAAACCTTCTAAAGTCTTTAACGTAAAGACTTTAGAGCGTTAATGCAAACTAACTTACTAAACCGTTAATAGATGTTTATTTAGTTAGGGCCATAAATTCCTTTAAACTGAGCAGTTTACTTTAGAAAATTCTCTCAATATTTTAAACCTTCGAAAGTCTTTAACTTAAAGACTTTAGAGCGTTAATGCAAACTAACTAACTAAACTGTTAATAGCTGTTTATTTAGTTAGTGCCACAAAGTCCTTTAGACTGAGCAGTTTACTTTATAAAGTTCTCTCAATAGACTAAACCTTCTAAAGTCTTTAACTTAAAGACTTTAGAGCGTTAATGAAAACTAACGTACTAAACTGTTAATAGCTGTTTATTTAGTTAGTGCCATAATGTCCTTTAGACTGAGCAGTTTACTTTATAATCTTTTCTCATTACTCTAAACCTTCTAAAGTCTTTAACGTAAAGACTTTAGAGCGTTAATGCAAACTAACTTACTAAACCGTTAATAGATGTTTATTTAGTTAGGGCCATAAATTCCTTTAAACTGAGCAGTTTACTTTAGAAAATTCTCTCAATATTTTAAACCTTCGAAAGTCTTTAACTTAAAGACTTTAGAGCGTTAATGCAAACTAACTAACCAAACTGTTAGTGGCTGTTTATTTAGTTAGTGCCATAAAGTCCTTTAGACTGAGGAGTTTACTTTATAAACTTCTCTCAATAGTCTAAACATTATAATGTCTTTTACCTAAAGACTTTAGAGCGTTAATGCAAACTAACTTACTAAACTGTTAATAGCTGCTTAAATATTTGGCGCCATAAAGTCCTTTAGACTGAGCAGTTTACTTTATAAACTTCACTGAATATTTTAAACCTTCCAAAGTCATTAACTTAAAGACTTTAGAGCGTTAAAGCATTACTAAACTGTTAATATCTGTTTATTTATTTAGTGCCATTAAGTCCTTTAGACTAAGCAGTTTACTTTAAACACTTTTCTCAATAGTCTAAACCTTCTAAAGTCTTTAACTTAAAGACTTTAGAGCGTTGATGCAAACTAACTTACTAAACTATAAATAGCCGTTTATTTAGTTAGTGACATATAGTCCTTTAGACTGAGCAGTTTACTTTATAAACATCTCTCAATAGTCTAGCCCTTCTAAAGCCTTCAACTTAAAGACTTTAGAGCGTTAATGCAAACTAACTTACTAAACTGTTAATAGCGGTTAATTTAGTTAGTGCCATAAAGTCCTTTAGACTGCGCAGTTTACTTTATAAACTTCTCTCAATAGTCTAAACCTACTAAAGTCTTTAACTTAAAGACTTTAGAGCGTTAATGCAAACTACTTACTAAACTGTTAATATCTGTTTATTTAGTTAGTGCCACAAAGTCCTTTAGGCTGAGCAGTTTACTTTATGAAATTGTCTCAACATTAATGCAAACTAACTTACTAAACTGTTAATATCATTCATTTAGTTAGTGCCATGAAGTCCTTTAGACTGAGCATTTTATTTATAACCTTCTCTCAATAGTCTAAACCTTCTAAAGTCTTTAACTTAAAGACTTTAGAGCGTTAATGCATACTAACTTACTAAACTGTTAATAGCTGTTTATTTAGTTAGTGCCATAAAGTACTTTAGACTGAGCAGTTTACTTTATAATGTTCTCTAATTACTCTAAACCTTTTAAAGTTTTTAACGTAAAGACTTTAGAGCGTTAATGCAAACTAAATTACTAAACTGTTAATATCTGTCTATTTAGTTAGTGCCACAAAGTCCTTTAGACTGAGCAGTTTACTTTATAAACTTCTCTCAATAGTCTAAACCTTCTAAAGTCTTTAACTTAAAGACTTTAGAGCGTTAATGCAAACTAACTTACTAAACTGTTAATATCTTTTTATTTAGTTAGTGCCATAAAGTCCTTTAGACTGAGCAGTTTAGTTTATAACCTTCTCTGAATAGTCTAACCCTTCTAATGTCTTTAACTTAAAGACTTTAGAGGGTTAATGCAAACAAACTTTCTAAACTGTTAATAGCTGTTTATTTAGTTAGTGCCATAAAGTCCTTTAGACTGAGCAGTTTACTTTGTAATCTTCTCTCATTACTCTAACCTTCTAGAGACTTCAACTTAAAGACTTTAGAGCGTTAATGCTAACTAACTTACTAAACTGTTAATAACTGTTTAATTATTTAGTGCCACAATGTCCTTTAGACTGAGCAGTTTACTTTATAAACTTCCCTCATTTGTTTATACCTTCTTAAGTCTTTAACTTAAAGACTTTAGAGCGTTAATGCAAACTAACTTACTAAACTGTTAATAGCTGTTTATTTAGTTATTGCCATAAAGTCCTTTAGACTGTGCAGTTTACTTTATAAAATTCTCTCAATAGTCTAAACCTTCTAAAGTCTTTAACTTAAAGACTTAGAGCGTTAATGCAAACTAATTTACTAAAGTGTTAATAGCCGTTTATTTAGTAAGTGCCACAAAGTCCTTCAGACTGAGCAGTTTACTTTATAAACATCTCTCAATAGTCTAAACCTTCTAAAGTCTTTAACTTGAAGACTTTAAAGCGTTAATGCAAACTAACTTACTAAACTGTTAATACCTGTTTATTTAGTTAGTGCCATAAAGTCCTTTAGACTGAGCAGTTTACTTTATAAACGTCTCTCAATAGTCTAAACCTTCCAATGTCTTTAACTTAAAGACTTTAGAGCGTTAATGCAAACTAACTTACTAAACTGTTAATAGCTGTTTATTTAGTTAGTGCCTTAAAGTCCTTTAGACTGAGCAGTTTACTTTAAAAACTTCTCTCAATAGTCTAAACCTTCTAAAGTCTTTAACTTAAAGACTTTAGAGCGTTAATGCAAACAAACTTGCTAAACTGTTAATATCTGTTTATTTAGTCAGTGCCATAAAGTCCTTTATACTGAGCAGTTTACTTTAAAAACTTTTCTCAATAGTCTAAACCTTCTAAAGTCTTTAACTTAAAGAGTTTAGAGAGTTAATGCAAACTAATTTACTAAACTATTAATAGCTGTTTATTTAGTTACTGCCACAAAGTCCTTCAGACTGAGCAGTTTACTTTATAAACTTCTCTCTATAGTCTAAACCTTCTAAAGTCTTTAACTTAAAGACTTTAGAGCGTTAATGCAAACTAACTTACTAAACTGTTAATAGCTGTTTATTTAGTTAGTGCCATAAAGTCCTTTAGACTGAGCAGTTTACTTTATAATCTTCTCTCATTACTCTAAACCTTCTAAAGTCTTTAACGTAAAGACTTTAGAGCGTTAATGCAAACTAACTTACTAAACTGTTAGTATCTTTTTATTTAGTTAGTGCCATAAAGTCCTTTAGACTGAGCATTTTATTTATAACCTTCTCTCAATAGTCTAAACCTTCTAAAGTCTTTAACTTAAAGACTTTAGAGCGTTAATGCAAACTAACTTACTAAACTGTTAATAGCTGTTTATTTAGTTAGTGCCATAAAGTACTTTAGACTGAGCAGTTTACTTTATAATGTTCTCTAATTACTCTAAACCTTTTAAAGTTTTTAACGTAAAGACTTTAGAGCGTTAATGCAAACTAAATTACTAAACTGTTAATATCTGTCTATTTAGTTAGTGCCACAAAGTCCTTTAGACTGAGCAGTTTACTTTATAAACTTCTCTCAATAGTCTAAACCTTCTAAAGTCTTTAACTTAAAGACTTTAGAGCGTTAATGCAAACTAACTTACAAAACTGTTAATACCTGTTTATTTAGTTAGTGCCATAAAGTCCTTTAGACTGAGCAGTTTAGTTTATAACCTTCTCTGAATAGTCTAACCCTTCTAATGTCTTTAACTTAAAGACTTTAGAGGGTTAATGCAAACAAACTTTCTAAACTGTTAATAGCTGTTTATTTAGTTAGTGCCATAAAGTCCTTTAGACTGAGCAGTTTACTTTGTAATCTTCTCTCATTACTCTAACCTTCTAGAGACTTCAACTTAAAGACTTTAGAGCGTTAATGCTAACTAACTTACTAAACTGTTAATAACTGTTTAATTACTTAGTGCCACAATTTCCTTTAGACTGAGCAGTTTACTTTATAAACTTCCCTCATTTGTTTAAACCTTCTTAAGTCTTTAACTTAAAGACTTTAGAGCGTTAATGCAAACTAACTTACTAAACTGTTAATAGCTGTTTATTTAGTTATTGCCATAAAGTCCTTTAGACTGTGCAGTTTACTTTATAAAATTCTCTCAATAGTCTAAACCTTCTAAAGTCTTTAACTTAAAGACTTAGAGCGTTAATGCAAACTAATTTACTAAAGTGTTAATAGCCGTTTATTTAGTAAGTGCCACAAAGTCCTTCAGACTGAGCAGTTTACTTTATAAACATCTCTCAATAGTCTAAACCTTCTAAAGTCTTTAACTTGAAGACTTTAGAGCGTTAATGCAAACTAACTTACTAAACTGTTAATACCTGTTTATTTAGTTAGTGCCATAAAGTCCTTTAGACTGAGCAGTTTACCTTATAATCTTCCCTCATTACTCTAACCCTTCTAAAGTCTTTAACTTAAAGACTTTAGAGCGTTAATGCAAACTAACTTACTTAACTGTTAATAACTGTTTATTTATTTAGAGCCATAAAGTCCTTTAGACTGAGCAATTTACTTTATAAACTTCTCTCATTAGTCTAAACCTTCTAAATTCTTTAACTTAAAGACTTTAGAGCGTTAATGCAAACTAACTTACTAAACTGTTAATAGCTGTTTATTTAGTTAGTGCCATAAAGTCCTTTAGACTGAGCAGTTTACTTTATAAACTTCTCTCAATAGTCTAAACCTTCTAAAGTCTTTAACTTAAAGACTTTAGAGCGTTATTGCAAACTAACTTACTAAACTGTTAATAGCTCTTTATTTAGTTAGTGCCACAAAGTCCTTTAGACAGAGCAGTTTACTTTATACACTTATCTCAATGGTCTAAACCTTCTAAAGTCTTTAACTTAAAGACTTTAGAGCGTTAATATAACTAACTTACTAAACTGTTAATAGCTGTTTATTTAGTTAGTGCCATAAAGTCCTTTAGACTAAGCAGTTTACTCTATAACCTTTTCTCAATAGTCTAAACCTTCTAAAGTCTTTAACTTAAAGACTTTAGAGCGTTAATGCAAACTAACTTACTAAACTGTTAATATCTTATTATAGAGTTCGTGCCATAAAGTACTTTAGAGTGAGCAGTTTACTTTATAAACGTCTCTCAATAGTCTAAACCTTCTAAAGTCTTTAACTTAAAGACTTTAGAGTGTTAATGCAAACTAACTGACTAAAGTGTTAATAGCTGTTTATTTAGTAGTGCCACAATGTCCTTTAGACAGAGCAGTTTACTTTATAAACTTCTCTCAATAGTCTAAACCTTCTAAAGTCTTTAACTTAAAGACTTTAGAGCGTTAATGCAAACAAACATACTAAACTGTTAATAGCTGTTTATTTAGTTATTGCCATAATATCCTTTAGACTGAGCAGTTTACTTTATAAACTTCACACAATAGTCTAAACCTTCTAAAGTCTTTAACTTAAAGACTTAAGAGCGTTAATGCAAACTAACTTACTAAACTGTTAACATCTGTTTATTTAGTTCATGCCATAGTGTCCTTTAGACTGAGCAGTTTACTTTATAATCTTCTCTCATTAGTCTAAACGTTCTAAAGTCTTTACCTTAAAGACTTTAGAGCGTTAATGCAAACTAACTAACTAAACACTTAATAGCTGCTTATTTATTTAGTGCCATAAAGTCCTTTAGACTGAGCAGTTTACTTTATAACTTCTCTCATTAGTCTAAACCTTCTGAAGTCATTAACTGAAGGACTTTAGAGCGTTAATGCAAACTAACTTACTAAACTGTTACTAGCTGTTTATTTAGTTCGTGCCATAAAGTTGTTTAGACTAAGCAGTTTAATTTATAAACGTCTCTCAATAGTGTAACCCTTCTAAAGACTTTAACTTAAAGACTTTAGAGCGTTAATGCAAGCTAACTTACTAAACTGTTAATACCTGTTCATTTAATTAGTGCCATAGAGTCGTTTAGACTGAGCAGTTTACTTTATAAAATTCTTTCAATAGTCTAAACATTATAAAGTCTTTTACTAAAAAGGCTTTAGAGCGTTAATGCAAACTAACTTACTAAGCTGTTAATAGCTGTTTAATTATTTTGCGCCATAAAGTCCTTTAGACTGAGCAGTTTATTTTATAAACTTCTCTCAATAGTCTAAACCTTCTAAGGTCTTTAACGTAAAGACTTTAGAGCGTTAATGCAAACTAACTTACTAAACTGTTAATATCTTTTTATTTAGTTAGTGCCATAAAGTCCTTTAGACTGAGCAGTTTACTTTATAACCTTCTCTCAATAGTCTTAACCTTCTAAAGTCTTTAACTTGAAGACTTTAGAGCGTTAATGCAAACGAACTTACTAAACTGTTAATAGCTGTTTATTTAGTTAGTGCCATAAAATCCTTTAGACTGAGCAGTTTACTTTATAATCTTCTCTCATTACTCTAAACCTTCTAAAGTCTTTAACTTAAAGACTTTAGAGCGTTAATGCAAACTAACTTACTAAACTGTTAATACCTGTTGATTAAGTTAGTGCCATAAAATCCTTTAGACTGAGCAATTTACTTTATAAACTTCTCTCATTAGTCTAAACCTTCTAAAGTCTTTAACTTAAAGACTTTAGAGCGTTAATGCAAACTAACTTACTGAACTGTTAATAGCTGTTTATTTAGTTAGTGCCATAATGTCCATTAGACTGAGCAGTTTACTTTATAACCTTCTCTCAATAGTCTAAACCTTCTAAAGTCTTTAACATAAAGACCTTAGAGCGTTAATGCAAACTAACTTACTAAACTGTTAATAGCTCTTTATATAGTTCGTGCCATAAAGTCCTTTAGACTGAGCAGTTTACTTTATAAACTTCTCTCAATAGTCTAAACCTTCTAAAGTCTTTAACTTAAAGACTTTATAGCGTTAATGCAAACAAACTTACTAAACTGTTAATAGCTGTTTATTTAGTTAGTGCCATAAAGTCCTTTAGATTGAGCACTTTACTTTATAAACTTCTCTCAATAGTCTAAACCTTCTAAAGTCTTTAACTTAAAGACTTTATAGCGTTAATGCAAACTAACTTACTAAACTGTTAATAGCTGTTTATTTAGTTAGTGCCATAAAGTCCTTTAGACTGAACACTTTACTTTATAAACTTCTCTCAACAGTCTAAACCTTCTAAAGTCTTTGACTTAAAGACTTTAGAGCGTTAATGCAAACTAACTTACTAAACTGTTAATATATGTTTATTTAGTTAGTGCCATAAAGTCCTTTAGACTTAGCAGTTTAGTTTATAAACTTCTCTCAATAGTCTAAACCTTCTAAAGTCTTTAACTTAAAGACTTTACAGCGTTAATGCAAACAAACTTGCTAAACTGTTAATAGCTGTTTAATTAGTTATTGCCATAAAGTCCTGTAGAATGAGCAGTTTACTTTATAAACTTCACTCAATAGTCTAAACCTTCTAAAGTCTTTACCTTAAAGACTTTAAAGCGTTAATGCAAACTAACTTACTAAACTGTTAATAGCTGTTTATTTATTTATTGCAATAAAGTCCTTTAGACTGCGCAGTTTACTTTATAAACTCCTTTCAATAGTCTAAACCTACTAAAGTCTTTAACTTAAAGACTTTAGAGCGTTAATGCAAACTAACTTACTAAACTGTTAATAGCTGTTTATTTAGTTAGTGCCATAAAGTCCTTTAGACTGAGCAGTTTACTTTATAATCTCCTCTCATTACTCTAAACCTTCTAAAATCTTTAACTTAAACACTTTGGAGTGTTAATGCAAACTAACTTACTAAACTGTTAATGCCTGATGATTTAGTTAGTGCCATAAAGTCCTTTAGACTGAGCAGTTTACTTTATAAAATTCTCTCATTAGTCTAAACCTACTAAAGTCTTTAACTTAAAGACTTTAGAGCGTTAATGCAAACTAACTTACTAAACTGTTAATAGCTGTTTATTTAGTTAGTGCCATAAAATCCTTTAGACTGAGCAGTTTACTATATAAACTTCTTTCAATAGTCTAAACCTTCAAAAGTCTTTAATTTAAAGACTTTAGAGCGTTAATGCAAAATAAGTTACTAAACTGTTAATAGCTGTTTATTTAGTTAGTGCCATAAAGTCCTTTAGACTGAGCAGTTTACTTTATAAACTTCACTCAATAGTCTAAACCTTCTAAAGTCTTTAACTTAAAGACTTTAGAGCGTTTATGCAAACAAACTTACTAAACTGTCAATAGCTGTTTATTAGTTAGTGCCATAAAGTCCTTTAGACTGAGCAGTTTACTTTATAAACTTCTCTCAATAGTCTAAACCTTCTAAAGTCTTTATCATAAAGACTTAAAGCGTTAATGCAAGCTAACTTACTAAACTGTTAATAGCTGTTCATTTAGTTAGTGCCATAAAGTCCTTTAGACTGAGCAGTTTACTTTATAAACTTCTCTCAATAGTCTAAACATTCTAAAGTCTTTAACTTAAAGACTTTAAAGCGTTAATGCAAACTAACTTACTAAACTGTTAATAGCTGTTTATTTAGTTAGTGCCATAACGTCCTTTAGACTGAGCAGTTTACTTTATAAACTTCTCTCAATAGTCTAAACCTTCTAAAGTCTTTAACTTAAAGACTTTACAGCATTAATGAAAACTAACTTACTAAACTGTTAATAGCTGTTTATTTAGTTAGTGCCATAAAGTCCTTTAGACTGAGCAGATTACTTTATAAACTTCTCTCAACAGTCTAAACCTTCTAAAGTCTTTAACTTAAAGACTTTAGAGCGTTAATGCAAATTAACTTACTAAACTGTTAATAGCTGTTTATTTAGTTAGTGCCATAAAGTCCTTTAGACAGAGCTGTTTACTTTATAAGCTTCACTCAATAGTCTAAACCTTCTAAAGTCTTTAACTTAAAGACTTTAGAGCGTTAATGCAAACTAACTTACTAATCTGTTAATAGATGTTTATTTAGTTAGTGCGATTAATGTCCTTTAGACTGAGCAGTTTACTTTGTAAACTTCTCTCAATAGTCTAAACCTACTAAAGTCTTTAACTTAAAGACTTTAGAGCATTAATGCAAACTAACTTACTAAACTGTTAATAGCTGTTTATTTAGTTAGTGCCATAAAGTCTTTTACACTAAGCAGTTTACTTTATAAAATTCACTCAATAGTCTAAACTTTCTAAGGTCTTTATCTTAAAGACTTTAGAGCGTAATGCAAACAAACTTACTAAACTGTTAATAGCAGTTTGCTTAGTTAGTCCCATTAAGTCCTTTAGACTGAGCAGTTTACTTTATAAGCTTCACTCAATAGTCTAAACATTCTAAAGGCTGAGAATTCAAGTCATAGAAAGGAGAAAGACATGTCAACGTACATACTTTTTGGTGACTGTTTAGAGGATTGCAAAAGTAAGTAGTTTAGTCATCCTATTTATTAAAAATAAGACAACAACCTTGTATTGTATTCATTTGCCAATGTCAATACTTTCTGGTGGTTGGGTTGGCCTTGTGGTTTATAGCTCACTAAGTAATTACATAATTGAGGTAGCTTTCAGCCTCTATTGTTTTAGTGATTTCTTTGATATCATTTCATTAGTCACTTAATGTATACATTCACTAAAATTAGTTATAAAATTTGCATATACCGTTTAGATACTTTCAATATACTTTTACATTCCTTACAGGTCGGAGTAATGAAGTTTCCTTAAAGGACATTCTGTGTTTCTTTACTGGTTCATCAGCTGTACCTCCATTCGGGTTTGATATAGATCCAACCCTGTCATTCAGTCACAATGCAGTTTATCCAACGGCCTCTACATGTACTTTCTCACTCACTCTACGTACATGATACTACAATGACTATAATCAATTTAAGCTCAAAATTGATCAGGCCTTTCTTTACTTGTCATGGTGGGTTTGCTGTAGTTTGATTAATGTTACATTCAATATATATTTATGTTCTTGATAGTTTATCTTATGCTCATTGTATTCATTTTATGTTGATTTTATTTTATGTTTTTTGATAGTATTGTCTATCTAATGCTTGTATACTTCTGATAAATTTTTGGTAATTTTTTTTTATTTTACATTCAATCTGTTTATATTTTAGAAGGGATTCATATTTTCAAAAAAAGGGGGAAATGTTTCTGTAACTGTTTGTGGTGTTTCCATCCTAGCTTGAGCCATTCTCAGAACCCATAGCTGATGTGGTGTTTGGTTGTGTGCTGTACGTAGAGGATGATTACACCATGCCTCATGAAACATGTCTACTTGAGATTGTATAATTGGTAGATAAACAAAAAGTTGAGGGCACATATATCAACTTCACTAACTGAATCTAATAGACCTACTTCTTCCAGTGAATAGAACAGGAAGTAATAGAATCTAATGCAACCTTCTCTCCATAAACGTTCTATTCTTTGGTTGTGGACACTTCAACCACAGATGAAACTTCCTCTCTCCAGACCTTTCTTGAAATGCTCAAGCATGAAGTGTCCAACTAGAACATTTTCTCCTCCACACTCCGAATGTACATGAGATGGTAATCCATAACACTTGACACCTTGCAGAAATGCATTAAAAACAGTCACAGCTTTGTTAGTAGAGGCTACTTTTAAGTAAACTGGAACTCGGCTATATACATCTATTCCTTCATGTATTACTAATAGCCGCCTCATAACTTTGTGATATCCATCAATCTGCCAACATTATATTGCTGACAATGAAAAGTTCTATGTAGCCTAGTTTCAAATCCCAAGGGGTCAACACAATGAATAGACTCTTTTACTCTTTCTCTTTGCAATATCTCACCATTAACTTTAAGCAGGGTCTGTATTGATCGTATACCACAAGCAGGTAAGAGTGTTACAATCTCGTTAACCAGGTCATGCAAATGTTGATTAGTTATTTCACTGAATCAATTACATTCAATTCCAAATTCTGTTAGTCTTCTTTGAATCATATGTGTAGAGTAACCTATCAGTGCTGCAATCTAAGTTTATTTAAATCCAAGAATCTAACTTAATCCTCACATATGTCTAAAGGTGGTCGACCATGGCCTCTCACACCCAAAGTAATCACCTTCATTGCTAGTCAATAGTTAATTGAACAATAAGTTGGTGGACTACTCCAGTTATAGGAGTGAAGTCCCAGCGATTAGGAACCAGCAATTCTAGGTGCATACATATAAATGGTCAGCTCCCTTATAAGAGCCTTCTTAGTGCATACATATCTCGAGGAATAGATTCTCTTAAATCCTCTCTATTCCTTCTCAAATTTGTCTATGCTTTCAATCCATCCATCCATCCTTATCAAGCTGCTGCATACACAGATAACACAGCTTGAGTTTAAATTGATTATAGTCATTGTAGTATTGTGTTGGTAGAGTAAGTGAGAAAGTGAAAAGTACATGTAGTGGCTGTTGGATACAAGGTTGCTGGATTACTTACTTTTGCAATCCTCTAAATAGTCACCAAAAAGTGTGTACGTTGACATGTCTTTCTCCTTTCTATGACTTGATTTCTCAGGGTAGCGAACTCGGTTTTGAAACAGTGACTTGATACTCACTATTAGAAATAAAAGAGCAAACACATTACCACAAAGTACACGTACTATTGACTTTTCTATTCAATCAATACCTGGAGTCAATTCAGTAGGGGGTGTGAAGGAGCAGTGAAAAGGTTTTCATACTATTCTGATGAGACTTCATGGCATCTGTCATACCAAGAGTTTGAAGTCTGTTCAATAGTTGATCAAGCTTACCTTTTTTATCAAAGTATTGTATACTTTGAGTTAAGGACTGCCATAGACTTGTTAAAGGCTTTATGCTTGATGATTAGGCTGTAAGTCCGTTGTAATCATGCCAGTTAGGATGATGTCATTTTTCTCAAGTTAATTGGTTACTAACATCACTTTCCAAAGATACCTTGTGCCTGAACTTCAATATCTACTTCATTGGAAATTTTCACGCAAAATAAATAAGGTATAAGGAATGCCATAGCCATCTCTGACTTTATCCTTGGCAATTAGGTTTTAAGTCTGTAGTAATCGTACCAATTAGGATCATGTCATTTTTCTCATAGATCTATTGTGCCAAAACTTCAGTACATACTCCATTCGCAATTTTTACTCATATAGATGACGAATCAATTACAGTTTGCAATAGAAATCTTAAGGCTTCATGCTGGCAAATTAGGGTTTAAGGCTATTGTAATCATATCGTATTATATTGCTGATAATAGTAATACTTAATAATGATAATAACAATAATAATGATGGTAAAAATAATAATAATAGTAATAGCCATGATAATAATAATGATAATAGTAATAATAAAAAGAACAACAACGGTAACAATGACAATAATAATGTTATTTTTTAAAAATTGGACCAGCCATAGGCAGAGACATAATGCATCCTGAAATTATAATAATAACAACAATTAACAATAATAATAATGATCATCATATCTCAGTTAGCTATTAAAATATGAATTAACTGACTTAAAGGTCTATTGAAGACTCTTTAATTGGTTTCGATTTGGAGAAACTGCTGCCCCTTATGTAGAGAATAGAGGAATGCAATAGAGCAAAATTCAGTTTTCATCTAATCTGTTCGATGGTCTTATTATAGGATGTCTCACTTTTGTCACTTAGAAGAGATGCTATAGAATGATGTTGCACATTTGCCTATCCGTCCACAAGTTGAGAGAATCAGTAGGATGAAGGTAGAATGTTCTATCTCAAGTACCCGTTGGTCACATTGTTGCATTTTATCATCCTCATGTTAACAATACACAGCTACGAGTGGAGCGAGACAGTCTAAAGGGACAAAACGATTAACATCTGTACATCAAAAAAATATCTCTCAAACCGGCCACCCATACCACATTTCCTGCAATGTCAAGGTAGCATAAGGGCTGGTATTTGCTATGTTGTAATCTATCTGTTCTCCCGATAGTTGTTGCAGACTTGGCTCTATCGACACATTGTAACACACTTCAGAAAGGAAGGAGGCAGTAATGTTGCATATTTCGTTCTGTCTTATAGAGGGAACCCCCCATTCAACAAGACAGCACATGCTCAGTTGTAAAGGGTTGGCCACAATTATAATGTGAAGGAGAATTCTTAAAGGACCAACCATAGTGGAGATATCATGCATCCAGAAAAGCTGTCTTACGTAGTGTGAATCCATGAGATTTGATTGGTAAAACTGAGAGCCAGATGGACCCACCGTTTTCATTAGAAAAGATCCATAGGCCTAGTTTGTTATAAAGAAAAAGCTGCATTATCCTTTTTATACTTCTTCTCTTTTCTTTAATGAAGGTTTTGATCCAGAGTTGTTTCCAGCTACAGTTCACTGGGTTTGCAGATGTTGATTGGTTGTTAATAAGTTCAATGAAGGGACCACAAATCGAACTTGAGAAAGAAAATTGTCCTAATGCAAACATAGCCGGTTTCTGTATCCCATGAGGATGGGACGTAGCGATGAAGTTTAGGGAATTAAACTCTTCACACCAAAGACTAATCTTATTTTTAGCAATTTGTCTTATGGAATTGTGAGATCCAATAGGCTAAGTACCTCCAAGATATTCAAATCTATCTGAACTGACCTGTATCCCAGAACCAGCAGAGACCCTCTTTGCCTCAGAGTTGAAGTCAGGTTTTACAAGTAATTGAGTCTTCCGAAGAAACCATACTGTTGGCCTAGTGTATTTGGCTGATCCAACCACAAATTAAAATTCTGAGAGGGAGGGGCTGGCAACGCGAGACTATAATAATTATTATAGTTGAACTCAGCTCATGTGGTCGTTTTAATATTCTTGACTGTATTGTTCTTATTAAAGGAAATTGAAGATAGTCTCGTATAATACTTGGGAGAGGGTGAGCAACTCTGTTGAAGTTAGCAGCACATTCCTGTAGGTGGATCTTAAAACCGCGGTATGTGCTGCTGCAGAAGCCTAATTAATGCCTAATTAATGTCTCATCACCACATGACAATGCTACAAGGAAATTTGTATTATTTTGGATATGAGACTGCACTGAAAGATCTCTGAAGGTCAGTGTTTTTGTATTGATGCCTAGGCAACAATAGCAAACATTAGTGTAGTATACTCTGCTCAAAGCATTATTGATTGTGCATCAAGTGCTTATGTTGTAGGATATGAGACTCTTATTGGCTTAAGATTGGTTTGTAAGTCCAATATAACTTCAGGGTTTCCAAGTAATATTCAAATTTCTGACTTTCTTTCAAAGCATTTCAGTACAAATTTGATCAATATGACTATCAGATTCATATTAAAATACAGCAATATGTCATTTCTATCACTACAATAGAGTTCAAGTTAATAACTTAAAATCAAGAACTTTGTGTTTGGATAAGGGAAGCTGTCTTTGTACGAGGCACTTAACTGCCTTTTCATGTGAAAAGTGAAATTTCTCCGTTATTGACAAAGTGAGAATCTGTAAGTATAATTCAATGAGGTTATAGGTTACGACTTATTATCTGGAATTACCTGTGGCCAGACAATTGATTTCATAACATCATTTAAATAGAAAACAGGTTTTTTAGACAATCACTCGCCAAAGCAAGTAAATAGTAATTAATTTCCATTACCTACATGAAACTGTATGAAGTAATTGTTTGTTAGACTGATATTCTCACCATATCATCAAGGTCAATTGGCCAATCATCATCCACATACTTTAAAGTCACTATAACATTCTCCATTTAACCCTTTGACGGGCGGGGCAAATTAATTGTAATCACGCCCATGGGCGGCTACTTTTTGAATAATGTTTTTCAACAATAGCAACGCTTTAAAAGCTTACTGTAGCAACAAGACGACGCTTTCAGGTTAGTAGCTAGTGTGAGGGTGTAGGTAGGCTGTTGTTGTTACCTTAACAACAAGAAAAGCCATAAAATGAAAGCTAAACTCTGTAGTATACTACGACAAAAAACGCTTACATTTCGAAGCCAGTTCTGAAGCAGTAGAGCTCGAGTGATCATTTTTATGAACATACAGTTGATTTAGTTGTTGTGTGGTGAGTCTGTTGACACTTTGTTCTTAGCCAAACGATGTAAACTAAGTGCACAACGAAGGTTTTCTTGGACACATCTCATAATGACACAATCACATCCTGTCAATTTATTTGGGTGGAGCTTTCAATTGGGGAAGAAAGCAATTGACTGAAGTAAGTATTTGTTTCTTGTAGTATTCTACCTGCTGTTTCTTCACTTATAGTATTATAACCTTAAAATGAGTCTTCTAATCTTCCTTTTGGATGATTTATAACTAGGTGAGTATAGTATCTTCTATAAAGACACACCACTAACGTACACACACAAAGACACAGGCAGGAAGAGAAGCATGTATGTATAGACACAACATACAGTCAGGCAAAGTGTGGCAATATATTATAACTGTTTGCTAGTGTATGTATAATGTAAGTGTATGTGTGTGTGCATATACACACAGCTAAAAGAGAAGCATCTACATATAGACATAACATACCGTCAAGCAATGTGTGGCAATATATTATAACTGTTTGCTAGTATATGTATAATGTAAGTGTATGTGTGTGTGCACATACACACAGCCAAGAGAGAAGCATCTACATATACACACAACATTCAGTCAGGCAATGTGTGGCTAACTGTTTGCTAGTGTATGTATAATGTAAGTGTATGTGTGTGTGCGTGTGTACATACACAACATGCACACACAGCCAGGAAGAAAAGCATGTACATATAGATACAACATATAGTCAGGCAAAGAGTGGCAATTGTTTGCTAGTGTATGTATAATGTAAGGTGTGTGTTTGTGGTTTCTTGTTATCAGTAGATAATTTTGTGTGTGTGTCTGTGTTTGTGGTTTCTTATTATCAGTAGGTAATATAATATATAAGTATATAGTACATGAAGAAATAAATGAAGTCTGAATATTGAGTAAGGGTTGATTGTAGATAATTTAAGTATTTAAATCTTAAAACATTAATGTACATGTAAAGATGTTTTGCATATCTTACATCGTGCAGCTACCCAGACTTTGATCCCCCCCTTAGTAGGCCTTTTTGCCATATATTGAATCCAACTAAGCGTCCCTATGAATCCTATAATACTCTCGTCCACTGATATATTTTTTCTGGTGTGTAGGCTCATTTAAACGCTGTAATGATAAGGTCAGGTAGAGGATGAATCTTGTACAACTTATCGTAGTTGGTGCTACCTCGTTCTCGCATTTTGGTTGAATCATTTAAATGAAAGTACTTCATTAATAACTCGAATCTTCTAACAGACATAATTGCTGTGAGTGACTCATTGTAAAATGGCCACTTCGTACTCCAGTAAGATCTAATTATTTGTACTATATGTATTTCTAATTACAAATGCCTAAAGTTTTTTTTAGAAAAGAGCTAATAAAATTCATAGTCGCTTAATTAGCTAATAAAGCTGTACTTTATAATAAAGCTTTCATATTTATATTCTTTGATAACAGTATTCATTGGTGATGATTTATAATATTATTAAAATACAATGAACATTATTACCAGACAATGAATTAATTACCAGAGATGAATACAATTAAATTAGCCTTTTTATATAATTACCTCAAAGTTGGATAACCAATAACACCCATTGTTATAATGATTGCCAAGAAAGGATTGACTTCACTTCTGTCCATAGGGTTTCTTCTCCACTCATTACCACATGCATGACGATGCATATCCAGGTATTCCTCAGATGATGCAAGCTCTTGTTCATCAAATCAGACTGTCGCAGTATAAATGAGATCTTTCACTTCAGAAGTAAAGAACTGATTGAAAAAACGCCAATAGTGTGCACATGATGTTATCAGTGATGCCTGGTACAGCAGTAAATGCTTGTACTATAAAAGATTATTATTATTTACAATTTCTGTGTAAAAACCATGTATTATGTAAGTACCTATCAGGTGTACAAGTAGGAGGTGTTTGGTCTCGTTGTTGATGACAAGGATTGATAGGACCTATAAGTAGTTGCTCAGGAGTAACAGCACTGATAGGTGTAGTTTCTGATAACTTTTGAACTAAAGTAGGTGTAGGCTTAGTAGGAAGTGAGTGCATGGGATAGACGAATGGAATGGAATGGAGGGAGCTGGTGTTGCCTGCATCAGTATCAGCAATATTGTGGCTGATGGAATGCTCATTATCTTAATTAGGTGGGGCTAATGCTTACAAAATAGTATCATCTGGTACAGGATTATGTCTAATGGAATAGTTCTGCTGCCTCTCCATCATTGAGGATTAAAGGATTGTCCACGTAGCCATCAAATCATCATCCTAATCCTCGCTAGGAATACCATCCATGTACTCGTTAAAAAACTCAGGATGAGGGAGTAAGCGCTCGTTTCTTCTGTTAGATTGAGCAATGGCCAGTTAGATAGAATACAGTAATGATGCTTTGACAAGTTTAGTTCGCGTTTTACAAAATAATAAGTTGCTTGAGACGTGTTCATAGTGGTGGATGCAAATTTGCATCCGCGCCCGAGTTCGAACCGCCCGGGTGGATGCAATTTTGCATCCGCGTGCGTCAAAGGGTTAATAGTTGTCTGATTGTGTGCTATTTTGTATCATAAAAACATGAATTTTATATGATATTTGTAAACACACTTCATTTGCTTTGATTGTTGTTCTAATGAACCCTCTTGTAAATATGCAGTCACTGATACAATGATAGAATATTATCTATAGTATTCACATTATATGAAAAACATACTGATCTGATTTGTCACGTCTGAAGTTTGGATAACTTTTAAGGTAAAATTCCTTGCCCCATTTTTGTTCAGTACAAAATATATCATCCTTATCTATTACTGGTTCAGATGTAAATGATGGAAGTAGTATGTCATTGTCCTCTAAATCTTCTACTAAATATCAATCACAACATAGAATTTATAGAACAGTATGCTTACGATCCATTATATAATTAACTTCATTGTCTCCATCCCAGCCTAAAGTTACCAAAGATTGAAATTATAATCACTCAGTATTTATGTAATTTATTATGTACCTGAGTTGACATAAGTTTTGATGGTTTCTATATAATCTGGTGGAACATTTTCCATATGCACTTCTGCTACTGAACAGCTAGATATTAACAGGCAATGTATTAATGTATAATGAGTGTACTCATTTCATGAACAGCATACCTAATTTTAAGGATCCATTTCTTGTAAGTTGTCAGCTATTTTTTAAAAATAATGTCAACATGTAATAAACAGTCTCTACCTCAAAATCATCCTCATCATATGATAATCTGAGATAACTTGCCACATACTGTTAAGTTTAATTGACTAATGTAAATGTTAAATCTTAGCTATGCTTTTCACATACCTTACATATATATACATTTCTGTAGATGTCATGGCATGTGTCCACTGTTGCACATCTGTGTGTATATAAGTACCATAAAAGTACATTTGCGGATGTGTAATGTACTTTGGAATGATAGTATCTCCACTTACTAACGGATAGTTTAAACTTTGACAATGTACACAAATATAGCCTATGTTTTTTTAAAATGTTATCTTATGTAATAATTTCTTACCATATGCTATTTATTAAATGAGGCCGACTATTATGATATGAATCAACTTCATATATGACCTTATCATTTACATCAACAACCTATGTAATGTATCCCAAACATATATTGTGTTAATTAAGGCACTGACGATGAGAATCCAATGTTGTGGACAATGAATAGGAAATATGATCATGTCTTTCTCTAACAGATTTTTGCCCTATAATTTATTACTTTTCATACTTTGTTAAAATTGTAAAAGCCTTACATATTTTATAACACCACTAAAGCCTCTTGCTCTTAATAATGGAAGGAATGTGGAGTTGACAATGGCTATGTTTCTCTTGTTTTAACAATTTCTGTGACGTGCATGTAAAATGATTTGACTTACATCTTTTGCTAACAATATTAAGTAATTCATTATCACCTACACAAGTATATACTATTATATATACTGATTATATATATATATATATATATATATATATATATATATATATGTATATATATATATATATATATATATTTATACATAATATATACACTGTTTGCTTTTGCAGTTAGCCACACTCCTGGCTGTAAAGTATTGTATGGTGCCTTAATCTCTTTCCAGTCCTTTATTCAAATATATAGAATAAATTCTTTGCTAGCAATGCACTTACTATTTCCTTGTCTTCATTAACAACAACAAGTGGACTCTGATAGAAATATTATAACAGTAAAGTATGCACATTTTAACAACAGACTGACTTCGCTCCATGTTAAAATTGGTGGACAATCAATCACTTTTAATACAGTCTACAGTTAGCAAAATGAATTACAATATGTATTATGTGATATACAATAATTGCATGCTAACCTCAGACTCATCAGACTTGTATATAGCTAGACATACATTTCTCTAAGAGGTAATCATAATGATGCATTGTTTTCATTATCTTTACTCACTGAAATGTAATCTATATTTCTGTTGTAATCGTAGTTAGTATTTACATTATTGTCATCATATTCAATCCATTCTCCACCTGGTGTTTTCACTAATGCAGTGTCTATTGTGTTTGTTTTAATGTAGGTATCTTATAGCTGTATAATAACTTACAGTGACCTGTATCTACAGATGTTGGATGGATGTCCATGATGAACCTAAATGGAAGCAAGATTAAAAGGATACTTTCATTGTCATCAGTACTAACAGCTATTCCAAGTAATCTGTACGTTCTTGAGGTGTAATCATGTCTGGTAGTACTTTCAATTGTAATTGACCTATCAGATATAATATCAGATGGATTACATTGCCTGCATCTTACTCTTGTAGCAACAATGGCTTGTTTGATTTTTTACTTGAATGTGTGTTTCGAGAAATGCCTATTATCTGTACATCAGGTAATGAAGCAACTTTTGTGCTAACAGTCATTAGACGTTAATTGCAAGGTATGCATTGTAGGCTTTATTATGACATTATTGTCCACAATAAACGGCTTACAAATGATGGGATGATTCATCTGATTAACAAGATATTTTCTTCCACCACAATTCTGATATGCGGTCTTCTTTATGTCCACTACTGAAATTAGTAGTATTTTTGTGTACTCTTCTCCAACATCTATCTAATTGTTAATATAAACGACACACACTATAACAGACCTCCTTGCAGATAGGACATTGTTTCTCAGTGATTGTATACATATTAAACAGTTTCTGTTAATTAGACAAACATCTTACTTGATTACAGTTGTATATTTCTTAAATCTCTATTACCTCCATTGATTGAACAGTAAGGGATCATCAAGTAATTCTATTCCTTCTATTACATCATTCTGGCCACCAAAATCTATGTGTGTTGATGTCATCAATGTCTATTAAATTACATATATTATATCATATTGCCTAGAAATAAATGAGTACTGTTATCATCTGTGAATTAACAACGTTATCTTCTACTGCACACTCAATGTTTAAGTATTCTTTCTGTACTGGTGTTAATTCTGCTTGTGGTATACCTATTAAAATAATTCATCAATGCTTCAACAAAGTTTGGGGTTTCTAATTTCCACACAGATGTTTTGCCAGGGGTGTTACATGCAATAACTGGAGGACACAGTTTATCCTACATAGGTTGCTGGTTTGATTTTCAAAAGCCTTGTTAGGTCTAAAGCACAACTCCAGTGCTATGAATGTGAACGACGATATGATATTCAAGTGTGTCAGGTTAGTACAAATACTATCGTCAGTTGTTTTGATATGGGTGTGTCTTTCCCACCCAGCAATAAGGCCATTTGTTCATTTTTTAGTACATTTCCTCTTATTGCTGGCTTTTGAGACTTTGAATGTGAACGACGATATGATATTCAAGTGTGTCAGGTTAGTACAAATACTATCGTCAGTTGTTTTGATATGGGTGTGTCTTTCCCACCCAGCAACAAGGCCATTTGTTCATTTTAGTACATTTCCCCTTATTGCTGGCTATTGAGTCCATTTTTTGTGAACCATTGTAATGATGTATATTAAGAAGTCACATTGAATGATGTTGTCACCTTGTATATTACAAGTCATTATGATTTTATATTTGCAAATAAGAATGTGAAGCTTGTCACTATTTTTAACTCGGTAATAAAATTCATGTAAATGTTTATAATAACCTAATGTTTTTTAAATTTGTATGCAAAACAATCTAGTGTAAGAAATTAAGGACAAACGTTCCTGGAGACCAGTAACTGCAGTGCTAGTTTCTTGATTATTGTTTATACTAACAAGGTTATGCTAAAAAAATTTTTTTAAAGAAAATATGAAAAGTGATTTTTAAAAAAATTAGTAAACAAACTGTTTAGAAAGGATTTAATTAGCTATCATTTATAATATATTAGCTAAATCGAAAGAATGTTCTGTCTACACACAATGTTGTAAGTTTTCCGTATCTGCAGCTCCACCCTATATACAATGTTGTTGTAAGTTTTCCGTATACAGCAACTGCAGCTCCACCCTATCAAAACACTTGAAACCACAAATATTTAATAAGGCGTGGTTTTCTAGTACCTGAGGAATGTCAATAGAGTGGGTGAGCAGGGACAAACTCCTGGACAGTACAAAATCAGCCAAGCATAGGCGTATCTAGGTCTCTAAAAGTACTAGGGCTTATTAATTATTCATCATTATGAATTAGTAGTTATTAATAGTTATTAACAATTTTAAACTTTTACTCAACCAAAAACAAGGTATGTTTCCTGTCCCTGAACCCGTTCTGAATGAATGCATCATTTGGATTGCTATACTAGAAAACCTACTGTTGCTTGGTACCATCTAGGTTTAAACAATCGACTAAAACAGAAAGTGGAAAATCAATGCCGACTGGTTGAATAGGCTTTTCGGATTTATCTTTAGCTATGTCTGCAGGACCATCTACTCTCGGCTTGAGGTTGATGCTACATCACCAACATGTACATTTACGTTAACTCCTGGTATTGTGGATATATCATTACCTATACCCTATGAATCTGTAGATCAATACCATCACCATCTGTGTCTGCAGAGTACAAGAAAAGTAGAAAGAATAATTTCAAACTACTTCGTTATTAAATTTACAGCTAACCATCTTGATCATTTAATCCTCTAATTTCTCTGTCAATTTCTTCATTGCTGTCATTTCCACTGTCATATTCCTCACTCTCTGGAACATTGTATGATTTTTTTGATGGACCAGCCTACACCACTACTGCTACTATTACTAGAGGCCCAAGTCTACAAGAGTCTTTTCATATTGGCACTCAGTCTGACTCAGATCACAGTTCATAAAAGAGGTGCTAATTGCTAACTGTGAAGTCATACATGGCATGTGTTAGTGGTTAATCTTTTTGTGTAAATAAAAGCAATAAATTTATCTTTGAAAAAATGTAATTAATTTTGGTCTGGCCAAGTTTACCCGGGCAAAGCCCGTGCTGGCCCGGGTCTAAATACGCCTATGCAGCCAAGGCCCAAGGATAGCAATTAATAAATATCGTTTTCTTGTCAAATCTGTGTTTAAGGCAACAACGTTGTTTGGGATTTTGTTAAAATTTAAAAGGAATTTAGAAAAGTTAAATTTGAATTTTATTTATTTCTTTTTCATGATTTGACCCGTTCTTTATATTTTATTTTCATCTTAACAAATCTAGCAAGAGGAGAGGGTAGTACCCTTAATGTAGAGCATTTGTCTTACAGCTGGTATAGACAAATTTATTTTATCTCCATGTAAACATCTCTTTAATGTGCCTATTTCTAAGAAAGCTATACATATAATTGAAGTTGAGATGTCACTCGTGTAGCTCCTGGAATCTTTATGTACATAAATATATTATTTTAAAATTTATCTTAAAGTCCTTTAAAATGAATGAATTTGTGCCACCTAATTTAAGTTAATTTTGAAAGTTTTTCATAGCAGAAGTATGTGCTTTTCATGTATATTTGATCAGCTATGGTCTTTGTGTGTTCAAAGTCAATTACCCAATTCCAATAGCACCATCCCAAATAATCTTTACAACTGAAGATGGCCTTTCTAGATAGTACTTGTCAAAGTCTTCACAAGATTACAAATTGTTGCAGAATATGATGCAAAGCTAACATATGCAATACATGTGTATGTACATAAAAATAATTCAAAGCAAATTTAGTACTACCTAGTTATAAGATGCAAACATGCCAGGTGGAATGATATATATTATAGTATTATTCTTACTAGACTACACTTTCAAAAAATATCTATTTCATAATTCCCCAACACTCAACATTCTTAATTCCTTCAAGAATTGATTCTCTCTCAAATTTTTTTTCTGGAGTAACATTTTTTGTCTCTATACTCCAGTTTTACTGCAACCAGGACTCCGACAATTTATGTTATCTCCTGATTTAATTTTATACCAAAATCATGAAGACATTTATCTTTAGCAAAATCAACCCTATACATTTATTGATCAATTACTGTAGTTAAGAAAATGTAATTATATCAGAACACTTCATTCTTCAGTAAAACATAAAAATTACAAGACAATAAGATATGTGTACCTTCTACCTGTATTGTATGTGTATATCAAATATCATGAACACAGTATTGCCGCTATTGGCACAAATATTATGGCCACTGTGGATTTTACAACCACATTTCTTTCTAACTTTCCTGAATCAACGTCTAAGCTTATGGTTCCTCTACATTTACAATCTATCTACTGGCAACCTCTACAGTCCATCTACTATAGCAGTTTCTAAAGTCTATCTACTACTTGCCTTTATAAACCTACCTACTAGCAACTTCTACAGTCTTTCTACTAAAAGCCTCAACAAATTTTCTACTAGCAACCACTACAGTCTACTTACAAGAGACTTCTGCAGGCAATGTATACATAACCACTAGCAGCCTATACAGTCTATCTACTAGCAACCTCTACAATGTAGCCTACTTACTAGCAACCTCTATAGTCTATCTACTAATAACGTCTACAGTTTATCGACTAGCAACCACTACACAATATACCTACTAACAAAAAAATCACTAAGCATTAAAACACATTACAGGATCACATGGAAATCCCATGGGAGGAATTTCTTCTGCTCCAGAAAAAAGTTAAGAAGTGAATACAAGCTCACCTTATCTCTATAAAATCAAACAGTCATGGTAAAGTGCTGGCTACATCAACCCAAATATATTAAATAATGTTATTAAATCAGGTCTATTGATGAGTACTAACAATACATAAGTTGGGATTTAAGTTATTTTGACAATACAGTAATGAAGCTCCCTTTTCTCTATTTTTAGCAATATGCACAAAAGACAAATGATCAACAAATGTTTGTAATGCCTTAATCAACCATTAGCCAAATAAAAGTACCATTTTTACTGGACAATATTGAATATAGCGCTAAAACGTTCGTAATGTGCAAAAATAGCACCTTATCAAATACTTCTAATCTCTTGAAAAAATAAATTCTACAAATAAGAAAGTGGCAATGGTGAGTTTAGTTAAATAAGCCTATACAATACATTTTGGTAAGTTGTAAAAGAATTATGTCACACTCTTTGTGACATAAACTTTGACATTACATTTGAAAATATGGAGAATCTTTTCTATATAGCCTTTTAGACTATCAGTGTCACTAGTAACTGTTGAAAGTTTTTGTGTAGTTCTATGGCAAGACTGCAGTTGAATATGCAGCTCTGTTCTCGTCACAAGTAAGTTTAAGTAGAAGTTGTATTTAAACGAAATTGATACAGTCAGGAACAAACAAAATCAGGTATTTATCTGAAATTGAATAAAGAACAAAGATCAAACTAAATGGAAGGACAATGAACAAAGATAAGAACTATTACAGAAATCAGGAATGAGGCAGGCTTACACACACTTAATTAACACTTAAATGATTCAAAGAAAATGTGGTTATAGATTTAAAGATAGACTAAATTACACACAAATATCTTGCATGAGTCTCAAATAGTTGTATCACATATAGAAACAGGTTGACAGAAGTGGTTCATTATTACAAAACAGATCATATGTGATCCATTATTATATACTATACATCAGGCTTGGGGTCAAATATATGAGTATTTGTATTTAGCTGTATTTAAATACTTTTTTTGAGTATTTGTATTTGTATTTTGAAATTTTGAAACAGGAAGTATTTGTATTTGTATTTGAAATACTTCATGAAATCTTTAAATACTCCTTTTTAAATTGTTTGTTTCTGTGGAAAGACTATTCAGCATAGTAGGAAAAGTTTTTCCTGCCCTGATCAATGTTGCCTAACTGACAAAACATTTGAAGAGATTATCAATAATTTGTAATGATTAGTTCATTATATGTAAAGCAAATAATGGGGATTTTCCTGCTGGGATAGTATAAAGAAGTATTTGGAAAGCATTTAAATACTTTTCAAAGTATTTGTATTTGTATTTGAAATACATTCCTGCTAGAAGTATTTGTATTTGTATATTGTATTTCATGTTTTGAGAGTATTTGTATTTGTATTTAAATACTATTCAATGTATTTGACCCCATGCCTGCTATACATATAAATTATGTAACAAAACTGTAAAAGATAATTCATTGCAAATTGATTTAATTTTAAATACAGTGTATACAGGTTGCATAGTTATGAAAAATATCTACATATAATACTATTAATTACTAATGTATTACGAAAGTGAAGGTGATATAGCTAGAATTAGTAAAAGCAATAGGTTACGCTTATTTTCAGTAAAAATAAATTTGCAATTGCAATCTGTACATATAACTAGTGGTAATTATACTGTTGAATATCGGATTTATCCCAAGTATTGCTGTGAAGTACTTCATATATCTAAAGTGTATAGTCTGTTATGTTCATATCAGGTCATTGTTACAATTGGGAATTATAAGAGTTGATAAATAGAATTTTATATTTTTAGGTTTCTCTGTTTTCAAGTATAACATTTGAGAAATAACAAGTCATAAGTCAAGATTCTTTAGTCATTTCTGTCATTTGTCTTCACAGTCATCTATGTTTGTAATTGTCTGGGATGTTCTAATGTATCACTACATTATATTATAAAGATATTTTGGATATACTATGTACAGCAAACTCAGACATCAAATAGTGCCAGTAATACTACTTTTAAATAATGAATATTTTATGAGTTTTCTTTGTTCTCATTATCTAGACAGATAGTTAATGTGTGGACAGGATATTATAAGATCTTTGTTACTGGCATCTTCTTGTGCTTTTTTTCTTGGACACTTCTGGTGTGTGTTATATTATCAGCTTATTGCCCTAATAATCCATTATTTTTTGTAATATATGCACTTGCATATCTTTGTACTGTAGCTGGTTTTCGAAACTACTCCTCTCATGAATTTTATCAAGTTTGATTGTACTCAACTATGCTAGGAAGAACAAGTACCCAAAGAATTGCAGTGCCTTGACCTACTGGGAGGTGGACTACCATACCAAATCACTCATCATCAGCACTTTATATTAGATAACGCATATAATGTACTTTATATCAGAGAAATTAAAATTTGTTTTACCTCTTTTAATGTGTTTCCTGTAAAGGAAACAACAGACACCCTTAATGTTAACTGCGATTGCAGCAAAATTACTCCTGCTCTGCTCTACTAAATGGCTTTTTGAAAGCCACCATTACAAGACGTTGTGCTGTTGTTGTTTACTAGAATGGGACTGTGGCTGATTCGATAGTATTTGTTGTAAACTGCTCTATTAAGTATTCTTTAATTCAATATACTGAGACTTTATAAGACAGTATCTTACATACTAAAGCTCTTTCCTCCTCTCTCATGCACTCACTCTAGCTCACTCACTCTTTTTCTCATCTTGTCTAATATGTCAGTTAAATCATTGTCTCCATTTATATGGACTCCAACTAAACCTTGGCATTCGCGATTTCATAATAGTATAATTTGTTGTTAACCTGCATTCAAATGTGACAATATGCACCTTTAATAATATTATTATACCTTAGCAGTAGTGACAACACAGTTGACCTCTCCTCTATAAGTACTCATATTTGTACCAAAAGCTTTGATCACTCCAGACACTTTGGTGAAACGATTTTTTTCACACTTAGCTTCTTTGAGCAATTAACTTTAGCATACCAATTCGTGAATGTCATTGATTCATATACAGCTGGTTGATTGTTTGAATAATCAAATTATTTTTCACCCAGTTTGTTAGTGAGGAGTGGAATTCATCATGCATACTTGTATATCACACAGTCAAAAATCAAACAGTAAGGGGGCAGAGCCCCCCCCCCCAATTTCAAAAGTGGGGGGGCTCCATCCCCCTGCCCCCTAGTTCTCTACAACTGATTAATAAACGTATATTCAGACAGACAATGTTCATTGTGTACTATAGATAAGATATACGGAGTTATATAGTTGTTATTATCATGGCGCAATATCCATCATCAACTGAACATTCTCAGTTCACAATAGTGGTGCCACATTTCTACAGTGTGTCAGCATTTTACTTCTGCAGGGCTGTTTAGCAAGACTACTGGCACCAAATTTGTACTAGAAATTAATAAATTTAGATGCCATTCCTTCATTTTAGCAACCGTGTGTCTCGACTTTACTTCTGCAGGGCTGTTTAGCAAGGCAGAAGAAGGAACTGGATTCCATACAGACGAGTCATTTGACAGTGATGTTCCTCGCTACAACAAAAGGGAAAGACAGTAGTCAAATACGGTCAGAGTAGCAGTACTCCACGTGTGTGTGTATATCTAGCTTGCCCAACTTAAGTTTTAAATTCAGTACTTTTAGTGCATCTGTTATCTGAACTAACCCTGTGATAAGTCAAAAATATCTCACTAGTCTTTTCTCTGTAATATATAGACTTTAGTAATCAGTATATTTAGCACAATGTAGCAAGTCTGAATAATATTAGTCACGTGTTTTATTTACTACAAGCCTATTTACCCCCATTGCGTCTACTTTTGTATCAGTATCAGCTTGTTTGATAATGATGTTCCTCACTGCAACAAAAGGGAAAGACAGTAGTAACAAATATGGTCAGAGTAGCAGTACTCATGTATGTTAGTATATCTAGCTTGACTTTTAAATTCAGTGAGATTTAGCTCTTAGTTTTAGTGCATTTATTACCTTAACTAAGCCTGTAATAAGTCATTTTAAAACATAATATCTTACCTGTCCTTGTCTATATAATATATACACTTTGGTAACCAGTATATTTAGTATAATGTAGCAAGTCACGTGTTTTTACAGGCTTTTTACCACCATTGTGTCTGCTGTGGTATCAGTATCAGCTTGTAATGGTTTGTACTAGAAATCATGGACTGCATTACTTCATTTTAGCAATCAATGTGTCAGGACTTTATTTCTGCAGGGCTGTTTAAGAAGACATAAGAAGGAACTGTATTCCATGCAGTTCCATGTGTGTTAGTATATTCAGTGATCTTTAGCCCCTAGGTTTAGCGCATCTGTTATCTGAACTAAGCCTGTCGTAAGTCATTTGGAAACATATCTGACTAGTCCTTTTCCAGTATATTTAGTACAATGTAGCCCATTTAAATCTATTGTGTCTACTTTTGTATCAGTATCAGCTTGTAATGGTTTGTCACAATTTTTTTGCAGCGCTATTTACCCTCACTGTCTCTACGTTTGTGTCAGTATCAGCTTGTGCTGCATTATTATTGGTTGGTTGTTGTATTGTGTATACTTATGAATATGATTATCATGTGTAGACTTCCTGTCCCGTAAGTTATCTATGCACTATGTATTATAAAATGTGCATATTGTGGAGATTTTTTTGAGTCTTGAGTATTGTCCTATATCATACGTGAATGTGTTTGTAATGGTTGTACTACAAATCATTAGAAATGCATTACTTCATTTTAGCAACTAATGTGTTAGGACTTCACTTCTACAGGGCTGTGAAGCAAGACAGAAGAAGGAACTGTATTCCATGAAGGCAATTCCTCGCTACAAGAAAGGGAAAGACAGTAGTAACAAACACGGTCAGAGAAGCAGTACTCCATGTGCTGTAGTATATGACTTTTAAATTCAGTGAGCTTTAGCCCTTAGTTTTAGTGTTTTGTTATCTTAACTAAGCTTATCGTAAGTCTTTTTGAAATATAATATCTCACTAGTCCGTAATATAAAGACTTCAGTAACTGGTATATTTTGTACAATATATATAGCGAGTCTCAATAAAATTAGTCGAGCGTTTTTATTTAGTACAAGCCTTTTTACCCCCATAGTGTTTACTTTTGTATGAGTATGACTTTGTAATGGTTTATACTAGAAAACTTAGGACATTACTTCTGCAGGGCCATTTAGCAAGAAAGAAGAAGGAACTGAATTCCGTTTTGCCAAGTCATTTAACAGTGTTCTGCAGTAAATAACGTTCCTCGCTACAGCCCTAAGGCAAATAAATAGTGTCAACACTTCATGTGCATTAGTATATCTACCTTCACTTTAAATTCAATGAGCTTTAGCCCTATCTACCTTGACTTTAAATTCAATGAGCTTTATCCCTCTCTACCTTGACATTAAATTCAATGAGCTTTATCCCTATCTACCTTGACTTAAAATTCAATGAGCTTTAGCCCTATCTACCTTGACTTAAAATTCAATGAGCTTTAGTCTTGTCTACCTTGACTTTAAATTCAATGAGCTTTAGCCCTTAGTTTAGTGCTTTTGTAGTATCAGTTTGTAATAGTTTGTGCTAGACAGCATTACTTCGTTTTAGCAAGCAATGAATCATGACTTTATTTAGCAAGACAGAAGAAGGAACTGGATTTCATTCAACCAAATCATTCGACAGTGTTCTCTGCAGTAAATCCGAGACAATAATGTTCCTCGGTACAGCCCAAGGGTAAATAAATACAGTCAAGTGTCAATACTTCATGTTTGTTAGTATCTCTAGCTTGACTTTAAACTTATTGTGTCTACTTTTGTACCAGTATCAGCTTGTAATGGTTTGTACTAGAAATCATGGACTGCATTACTTCATTTTAGCAATCAATGTGTCAGGACTTTATTTCTGCAGTGCTGTTTAACAAGACATAAGAAGGAACTGTATTCCATGCAGTTCCATGTGTGTTAGTACATTCAGTGATCTTTAGCCCCTAGGTTTAGCGCATTGAACTAAGCCTGTCGTAAGTCTTTTGGAAACATATCTGACTAGTCCTTTTCCAGTATATTTAGTACAATGTAGCCCATTTAAATCTATTGTGTCTACTTTTGTATCAGTATCAGCTTGTAATGGTTTGTCACAATTTTTTTTGCAGCGCTATTTACCCTCACTGTCTCTATGTTTGTGTCAGTATCAGCTTGTGCTGCATTATTATTGGTTGGTTGTTGTATTGTGTATACTTATGAATATGATTATCATGTGTAGACTTCCTGTCCCGTAAGTTATCTATGCACTATGTATTATAAAATGTGCATATTGTGGAGATTTTTTTGAGTCTTGAGTATTGTCCTATATCATACGTGAATGTGTTTGTAATGGTTGTACTACAAATCATTAGAAATGCATCACTTCATTTTAGCAACTAATGTGTTAGGACTTCACTTCTACAGGGCTGTGGAGCAAGACAGAAGAAGGAACTGTATTCCATGAAGGCAATTCCTCGCTACAAGAAAGGGAAAGACAGTAGTAACAAACACGGTCAGAGAAGCAGTACTCCATGTGCTGTAGTATATGACTTTTAAATTCAGTGAGCTTTAACCCTTAGTTTTAGTGTTTTGTTATCTTAACTAAGCTTATCGTAAGTCTTTTTGAAATATAATATCTCACTAGTCCGTAATATAAAGACTTCAGTAACTGGTATATTTTGTAAAATATATATAGCGAGTCTCAATAAAATTAGTCGAGCGTTATTATTTAGTACAAGCCTTTTACCCCCATAGTGTTTACTTTTGTATGAGTATGACTTTGTAATGGTTTATTACTTCTGCAGGGCCATTTAGCAAGAAAGAAGAAGGAACTGAATTCCGTTTTGCCAAGTCATTTAACAGTGTTCTGCAGTAAATAACGTTCCTCGCTACAGCCCTAAGGCAAATAAATAGTGTCAACACTTCATGTGCATTAGTATATCTACCTTCACTTTAAATTCAATGAGCTTTAGCCCTATCTACCTTGACTTTAAATTCAATGAGCTTTATCCCTCTCTACCTTGACTTTGAATTCAATGAGCTTTATCCCTATCTACCTTGACTTAAAATTCAATGAGCTTTAGTCTTGTCTACCTTGACTTTAAATTCAATGAGCTTTAGCCCTTAGTTTAGTGCTTTTGTAGTATCAGCTTGTAATAGTTTGTGCTAGACAGCATTACTTCGTTTTAGCAAGCAATGAATCATGACTTTATTTAGCAAGACAGACGAAGGAACTGGATTTAATTCAGCCAAATCATTCGACAGTGTTCTCTGCAGTAAATCCGAGACAATAATGTTCCTTGGTACAGACCAAGGGTAAATAAATACAGTCAAGTGTCAATACTTCATGTGCGTTAGTATCTCTAGCTTGAGTTTAAACTATTGTGTCTACTTTTGTATCAGTATCAATAATGAGCTTTAGCCCTATCTACCTTGACTTTCAATTCAATGAGCTTTAGCCTTATCTACCTTGACTTAAAAATTGAATGAGCTTTAGCCCTTAGTTTAGTGTATTTGTAGTATCAGCTTGTAATAGTTTGTGCTAGACAGCATTACTTCGTTTTAGCAAGCAATGAATCATGACTTTATTTAGCAAGACAGAAGAAGGAACTGGATTTAATTCAGCCAAATCATTTGACAGTGTTCTCTGCAATAAATCCGAGACAATAATGTTCCTCACTACAGCCCAAGGGTAAATAAATACAGTCAAGTGTCAATACTTCATGGTTGTTAGTATATCTAGCTTGACTTTAAACTATTGTGTGTACTTTTGTACCAGTATCAGCTTGTAATGGTTTGTACTAGAAACCTTAGACTGCATTGCTTCATTTCATTTTAGCAATCAATGTGTCAGGACTTTACTTCTGCAGGGCTGTGGAGCAAGACAGAAGAGGGAACTGTATTCCATACAGGGAAGTCATTTGACAGTGTTCTCTGCAGTAAATCCAAGACAATAATATTCCTCGCTACAGCCCAAGGGTAAATAAATACAGTCAAGTGTCAATACTTCATGTGCGTTAGTATATCTAGCTTGACTTTAAACTCTACTTTTGTATCAGTATCAGCTTGTAATGGTTTGTACTAGAAATCTTAGACTGCATTGCTTCATTTCATTTTAGCAATCAATGTGTCAGGACTTTACTTCTGCAGGGCTGTGGAGCAAGACAGAAGAAGGAACTGTATTCCATGCAGGAAAGTCATTTGACAGTGTTCTCTGCAGTAAATCCAAGACAATAATGTTCCTCGCTACAGCACAAGGGTAAATAAATACAGTCAAGTCTCAATACTTCATTTGCGTTATTATATCTAGCTTGACTTTAAACTTATTCTGTCTACTTTTGTACCAGTGTCAGCTTGTAATGGTTTGTACTAGAAACCTTAGACTGCATTGCTTTTAGCAATCAATGTGTAAGGACTTTACTTCTGCAGGGCTGTGGATCAAAACTGAAGAAGGAACTGTATTCCATGAGGGAAGTCATTTGACAGTGTTCTCTGCAGTAATTCCAAGACAATGAAATTCCTCGTTACAACAAAAAGGAAAGACAGTAGTAACAAATACAGTCAGAGAAGCAGTACTCCATGTGCTGTAGTATATCTAACATGACTTTTAAATTCAGTGAGCTTTAGCCCTTAGTTTTAGTGCATTTGTATCTTAACTAACCTATCGTAAGTCTTCTTGAAATTTAGTAACCGGTATATTTTGTAGCAAGTCTCAATAAATTGGACGATTGTTTTTATTTAGTACTAGCCTCGTACCCAGACTTTTGCGATAGAAAAGAAACCCTGGTCATTACTGCTTGCGCATTCGCGTAATTAAATCACAATGACACGCAAACAGTAGTTACCAGGCTCTTTTCTATTGCGAAAGCTTGGCTACAAGGCTAATTTAGTACAAGCCATTTTACCCCATTGTCTTTACTTTTGTATCAGTATGAGCATGTAATAGTTTGTACTAGAAATCTTAGACAGCATTACTTCTTTTTAGCAAGCAATGAGTCACGACTTTAATTCTGCAGGGCTTTTTAGCAAGACAGAAGAATGAACTGGATTCCATTCACCTAAGTCATTTGACAGTGTTCCCTGCAGTAAATCCGAGACACTAATGTTCCTCACTACAGCCCATGGGCAAATAAATAGAGTCAGAGTATCAATACTTCATTTGTGTTAGTATATCTAGCTTGACATTAAATTCAATGAGCTTGTAAAGGTTTGTACTAGAAATCTTAGACAGCATTACTTGTTTAGTAGCAAATGTCAAGACTGAAGAAGGAACTGGATTCCATGCACCCAAGTCATTTGCAATCTTCTCTGAAGTAAACGCTACAAAAAAGGGAAAGACAGTAGTAACAAATACGTTCACGTAAAACAGTAGTCCATGTGTGTTAGTTTATGTAGCTTGACTTTGAAATTCAGTCAGATGCACTAAAACTAAGCCTGTCATAAGTCATTTGGAAACATATCTGACTATTCCTTTCCTCTCTAATATATAGACTTTAGTAACCAGTATATTTAGTACAATGAGTCACCACTTTATTTCTGCAGGGCTGTTTAGCAAGACAGAAGAATGAACTGGATTCCATTCAGCCAAATCATTTGTCAGTGTTCTCTGCAGTAAATCCGAGACACTAATGTTCCTTGCTACAGCCCATGGGCAAATAAATTCAGTCAAGTGTCAATACTTCATGTGCGTTAGTATATCTTGCTTGACTTCAAATTGAATGAGCTTTAGCCCTTAGTTTAGTGCATTTGTAGTATCAGCTTGTAATGGTTTGTAGTAGAAATCTTAGACAGCATTACTTCGTTAGCAACCAATGAGTGACGACTTTATTTCTGCAGGGCTGTTTAGCAAGACAGAAGAAGGAATTGGATTCCATTCTGCCAAGTCAGTTGACAGTGTTCTGCAGTAAATAATGTTCCTTGCTACAGCTCATGGGCAAGTAAATACAGTCAGAGTATCAATACTTCATGTGTGTTGGTATGACTAGCTTGACTTTAATGAGCTTTAGCCCTTAGTTTAGTGCATTTGTTAAAGCCTGTATTAAGTCATTATAAACATAATATCTCACCTTTCCTTGTCTCTATATTATATACACTTTAATAACCAGTATGTTTAGTACAATATAGTAAGTCTGAATAATATTAGTCAAGTTTTTTTAAAAGGCTTTTTACCACCATTGTGTCTGCTTTGGTATCAGTATCAGCTTGAAAAGGTTTGTACTAGAAATCTTAGGCAACATTACTACTTTAGCAGCCAACGTTTCAGGACTTTACTTCTGCAGGGCTGTTTAGCAAGACGGAAGAAGGAACTGCATTCCATTCAACCAAGTCATTTGACAGCTTTCTTGCAGTTCCTTGCTACTGCCCAAGGGCAAATAAATATGGTCAGAGTAGCAGTACTCCATGTGTGTTAGTATATTCAGTGATCTTTAGCCCCTAGGTTTAGCGCATCTGTTATCTGAACTAAGCCTGTCATAAGTCATTTGGAAACATATCTGACTAGTCCTTTTCCAGTATATTTAGTACAATGTAGCCCATTTAAACCTATTGTGTCTACTTTTGCATCAGTATCAGCTTGTAATGGTTTGTACTAGAAATCATGGACTGCATTACTTCATTTTAGCAATCAATGTGTCAGGACTTTATTTCTGCAGGGCTGTTTAACAAGACAAAAGAAAGAACTGTATTCCATGCAGCCAAGTGATTTGACAGTCTTGTCTGCAATAAATCTTAGACGATGATGTTATTAGCTAGAACAAAAGAAATTGAGTCAGATTTAGCCCTTAGTTTTAGTGCATCTTTTATGCAAACTAAGCCTGTAATAAGTCATATGGAAACATATCTGACTTCCTTTTCTCTAATATATAAACTTCAGTAACCAATATATTTAGTACAATGTAGTCTGAATAATATTTGTCAAATGTTTTATCACTACAAGCCTATTTAGCCCCATTATGTCTACCTTTATTTAGTACAAGCCCATTTAAACCTATTGTTTCTACTTTTGTATCAGTATCAGCTTGTAATGGTTTGTCACAACTTTATTTCTGCAGGGCTATTTACCCTCACTGTCTCTACATTTGTGTCAGTATCAGCTTGTGCTGTATTATTGGTTGGTTGTTGTATTGTGTATACTTATGAATATGATTATGATGTGTAGACTTCCTGTCCCGTAAGTTATCTATGCACTATGTATTATAAAATGTGCATATTGTGGAGATTTTTTTGAGTCTTGAGTATTGTCCTATATCATGTGTTTGTAATGGTTGTACTACAAATCATTAGAAATGCATTACTTCATTTTAGCAACTAATGTGTTAGGACTTTACATCTACAGGGCTGTGGAGCAAGACAGAAGAAGGAACTGGATTCCATTTGGCACAGTCATTTAACAGTGTTCTGCAGTAAATAACGTTCCTCTCTACAGCCCTAAGGCAAATAAATACAATCAGAATGTCATTACTTCATGTGCGTTAGTATATCCACCTTGACTTTAAATTGAATGAGCTTTAGCCCTTAGTTTTAGTGCATTTGTAGTATCAGCTTGTAATGGTCTGTACTAGAAATCTTACACAGCATTACTTCATTTTAGCAACCAATGAATCACGACTTTATTTCTGCAGGGCTGTTTAACAAGACAGAAGAAGGAACTGGATTCCATTCAGCAAAATCATTTGACAGTGTTCTCTGCAGTAAATCCGAGACAATAATGTTCCTCGCTACAACCCAAAGGCAAATAAATAGTGTCAATACTTCATGTGCATTAGTATATTTACCTTCACTTTAAATTCAATGAGCTTTAGCCCTATCTACCTTGACTTTAAATTCAATGAGCTTTAGCCCTATCTACCTTGACTTTAAATTCAATAAGCTTTAGTCTTATCTACGTTGACTTTAAATTCAATGAGCTTTAGCCCTTAGTTTAGTGCTTTTGTAGTATCAGCTTGTAATAGTTTGTGCTAGACAGCATTACTTCCTTTTACCAAGCAATGAATCATGACTTTATTTAGCAAGACAGAAGAAGGAACTGGATTTAATTCAGCCAAATCATTTGACAGTGTTCTCTGCAATAAATGCGAGACAATAATGTTCCTCGGTACAGCCCAAGGGTAAATAAATACAGTCAAGTGTCAATACTTCATGTGCGTTAGTATACCTAGCTTGAGTTTAAACTATTGTGTCTGCTTTTGTATCAGTATCAGCAATGAGCTTTAGCCCTATCTACCTTGACTTTAAATTCAATGAGCTTTAGCCTTATCTACCTTGACTTAAAAATTCAATGAGCTTTAGCCCTTAGTTTAGTGCTTTTGTAGTATCAACTTGTATTAGTTTGCGCTAGACAGCATTACTTCGTTTTAGCAAGCAATGAATCATGACTTTATTTAGCAAGACAGAAGAAGGAACTGGATTTCATTCAACCAAATCATTCGACAGTGTTCTCTGCAGTAAATCCGAGACAATGATGTTCCTCACTACAGCCTAAGGGTAAATAAAATTGGACGAGTGTTTTTATTTATTTAGCCTCGTACCCAGACTTTTGCGATAGAAAAGAAACCCTGGTCATTACTGCTTGTGCTTTCGTGTAATTATTGACATCACATTGACACGCAAACAGTAGTTACCAGGCTCTTTTCTATTGCGAAAGCTTGTCTACAAGGCTAATTTTGTACAAGCCTTTTTACCTCCATTGTCTTTATTTTTGTATCAGTATGAACTTGTAATAGTTTGTACTAGAAATCTTAGACAGCATTACTTCCTTTTAGCAAGCAACGATTATTCTGCAGGGCTTTTTAGAAGAAGGAACTGTATTCCATGCAGGGAAGTCATTTGACAGTAAATCCGAGACAATGATGTTCCTCGGTACAGCCCAAGGGTAAATAAATAAATACAGTCAAGTGTCAATACTTCATGTGCGTTAGTATATCTAGCTTGACTTTAAACTTATTGTGTCTACTTTTGTATCAGTATCAGCTTGTAATGGTTTCTACTAGAAATCTTAGACTGCATTGGTTTATTTCATTTTAGCAATCAATGTGTCAGGACTTTACTTCTGCAGGGCTGTGGAGCAAGACTGAAGAAGGAACTGTATTCCATGCAGGGAAGTCATTTGACAGTGTTCTCTGCAGTAAATCCAAGACACTAATTTTTCTTGCTACAGCCCATGGGCCAATAAATACAGTCAGAGTATCAATACTTCGTTTGTGTTAGTATATCTAGCTTGACTTTAAATTCAATGAGCTTTAGCCCTTAGTTTTAGTGCATTTGTTATCTCTAACTAAGCCTGTAATAAGTCATTTTAAAACATATATCTCACCTTTCCTTGTCTGTGTAATATATACACTTTAATAACCAGTATATTTAGTACAATGTAGCAAGTCTGAATAATATTAGTCAAGTGTTTTTAAAAGGCTTTTTATCCCCATTGTGTCTGCTTTTGTATCAGTATCAGCTTGTAAAGGTTTGTACTAGAAATCTTAGACAGCATTACTTTGTTTTAGCAACCAAAGATTCATGACTTTATTTCTACAGGGCTTTTAGCAAGATTGAAGAAGGAACCAGATTCCATTCAGCCAAATCATTTGACAGTGTTCTCTGTAGTAAATCCAAGACAATAATGTTCCTCGCTATAGCCCAAGGGCAAGTAAATACAGTCAAGTGTGTTAGTATATATAGCTTGAGTTTAAATTTAATGAGCTTTAGCCTTTAGTTTATAGCATTTGTAGTATCACATTGTAATAGTTTGTGCTGGAAATCTTAGACAGTATTACTTTGTTTTAGCAACCAATGAGTCATGACTTTATTTCTGCAGGGTTGTTTAGCAAGAGAGAAGAAGAAACTGGATTCCATTCAGCCAAAACATTTTACGGTGTTCTCTGCAGTAAATCCAAGACAATAATGTTTTTCACTATACCCTAAGGGCAAGTAAATACTGCTTGACTTTAAATAAATGAGCTTTAGCCCTTAGTTTAGTGCATCATTACTTCGTTTTAGCAACCAAAGATTCATAACATTATTTCTACAGGGCTGTTTAGCAAGATAGAAGAAGAAACCAGATTCCATTCAGCCAAATCATTTGACAGTGTTCTCTGCAATAAATCCAAGACAATGTTCCTTGCTCTAGCCCAAGGACAAGTAAATACAGTCAAGTGTGTTAGTATATGTAGATTGACTTTAAATTCAATGAGCTTTAGCCCTTAGTTTATTGCATTTGTAGTATCACGTTGTAATAGTTTGTGCTAAAAATCTTAGACAGTATTACTTCGTTTTAGCAACCAATGAGTCATAACTTTATTTCTGCAGGGTTGTTTAGCAAGACAGAAGAAGGAACTGGATTCCATTCAGCCAAGTCATTTGACAGTGTTCTCTGCAGTAAATCCGAGACACTAATGTTCCTTGCTACAGCCTGTGGGCAAATAAATATAGTCAGTGTATCAATACTTCATTTGTGTTAGTATATCTACCTTGACTTTAAATTCAATGAGCTTTAGCCCTTTGTTTTAGTGCAGTTGTTATCTTAACTAAGCCTGTAATAAGTCATTTTAAAACAATATGTCACCTGTTCTTGTCTCTGTAATATATACACTTTAATAACCGGTATATTTAGTACAATGTAGCAAGTCTGAATAATACTAGTCAAGTGTTTTTAAAAGGAACTAGATTCCATTCAGCCAAATCATTTGACATTCTTCTCTGCAGTAAATCCAAGACAATAATGTTCCTCGCTATAGCCCATGGGCAAGTAAATGCAGTCAAGTGTGTTAGTGTATATAGCTTGAGTTTAAATTCAATGAGCTTAGCCCTTAGTTTAGTGCATTTCTAGTATCACGTTGTAATAATTTGTGCTAGAAATCTTAGACAGTATTACTTTGTTTTAGCAAGCAATGATTCATGACTTTATTTCTGCAGGGTTGTTTAGCAAGACAGAAGATGGAACAGGATTCCATTCAGCCAAGTCATTTGACAGAGTTCTCTGCAGTAAATCCAAGACACTAATGTTCCTCGCTACAGCCCATGGGCAAATAAATACAGTCAGTGTATCAATACTTCATTTGTGTTAGTATATCTAGCTTGACTTTAAATTCAATAAGCTTTAGCCCTTAGTTTAGTGCATTTGTTATCTTAACTAAGCCTGTAATAAGTCATTTTAAAACATATGTCACGTTTCCTTGTCTCTGTAATATATACACTTTAATAACCAGTATAAAAGGGTTTTTACCCCCATTGTGTCTTCTTTTGTAACAGTATCAGCTTGTAAAGGTTTGTACTAGAAATCTTATACAGCATTACTTCTTCAGTAGCAACCAATGAGTCACGACTTTGTTTCTACAGGGCTGTTTAGCAAGACAGAAGAAGGAACTGGATTCCATTCAGCCAAAACATTTGACTGTGTTCTCTGCAGTAAATCCAAGACAATAATGTTTCTCGCTATAGCCTAAGGGGAAGTAAATACAGTGAAGTGTATTAGTATATATAGCTTGACTTTAAATAAATGAGCTTTAGCCCTTAGTTTAGTGCATCGTTACTTTGTTTTAGCAACTAAAGATTCATGACTTTATTTCTACAGGGCTGTTTAGCAAGATAGAAGAAGGAACCAGATTCCATTCAGCCAAATCATTTGACAGTGTTCTCTGCAGTAAATCCAAGACAATAATGTTCCTCGCTATAACGCAAGGGCAAGTAAATACAGTGAAGGGTGTTAATATATATAGCTTGAGTTTAAATTCAATGAATTTTAGCCCTAAGTTTAGTGGATTTGTAGTATCAGCTTGCAATGGTTTGTACTAGAAATGTTAGACAGCATAACTTCATTTTGGCACCCAATCATTCACTGTTTTATTTCTAAAGGGCTGTTTAGCAAGACAGAAGAAGGAACCAGATGCATTCAGCCAAATCATTTGACAGTGTTCTCTGCAGTAAATCCAAGACAATAATGTCCCTCGCTATAGCCCATGGGCAAGTAAATACAGTCAAGTGTGTTAGTATATATAGCTTGAGTTTAAATTCAATGAGCTTTAGCCCTTTGTTTAGTGCATTTGTAGTATTCCGTTGTAATATTTTGTGGCAGAAATCTTAGACAGTATTACTTCATTTTACAAACCATGCAGTCATGACTTTATTTCTGCAGGGTTGTTTAGCAAGACAGAAGAAGGAACTGGATTCCATTCAGCCAGGTCATTTTACAGTGTTCTCTGCTGTAAATCCAAGACAATAATGTTCCTCGCTATAGCCTAAGGGCAAGTAAATACAGTGAAGTGTGTTAGTATATATAGCTTGACTTTAAATTCAAGGAGCTTTAGCCCTTAGTTTAGTTCATCGTTACTTCGTTTTAGCAGCCAAAGATTCATGACTTTATTTCACAGGGCTGTTTAGCAAAATAGAAAAAGGAACCAGATTCCATTCAGCCAAATCACTTGGCAGTGTTCTCTGCAGTAAATCCAAAACAATAATGTTACTCGCTATAGCCCAAGGGCAAGTAAATACAGTGAAGTGTGTTAGTATGTATAGCTTGACTTTAAATTCAATGAGCTTTACTAATGAAGGTGCTAAAACTGTGATATTTGTGAGTGACACAGCAATAATTATCATTAAATATTCTTTATTATTAGGTGGGTTCTGATATACCTGGTATTTCAGTTGAGATCGTAGAGGAGGCATTTCAATTACTGGAAGAGCAAAAGCAGATGTAATTCTTGTACCAGCTGTTGCCGGAGGATATTATACAGTTGGAGCCTCGCTATAGCCCAAGGGCAAGTAAATACAGTCAAGGGTGTTAGTATATATAGGTTGACTTTAAATTTAATGAGCTTTAGCCCTTAGTTTAGTGCATTTGTTATCTTAACTAAGCCTGTAATAAGTCATTTTAAAACATATATGTCACCTATCCTTGTCTCTGTAATATATACACTTTAATAACCAGTATATTTAGTACAATGTAGCAAGTATGAATAATTTTTTAAAAGATTTTTACCCCCATCGTGTCTTCTTTGGTATTAGTATCAGCTGTAAATATTTGTACAAGAAATCTTAAACAGCATTACTTTGTTTTAGCAACGAATCATTCACAACTTTATTTCCACAGGGCTGTTTAGCAAAACAGAAGAAGGAACTAGATTCCATTCAGCCAAATCATTTGACAGTGTTCTCTGCAGTAAATCCAAAACAATAATGTTACTCGCTATAGCCCAAGGGCAAGTAAATACAGTGAAGTGTGTTAGTATGTATAGCTTGACTTTAAATTCAATGAGCTTTACTAAATGAAGGTGCTAAAACTGTGATATTTGTGAGTGAGACAGCAATAATTATCATTAAATATTCTTTATTATTAGGTGGGTTCTGATATACCTGGTATTTCAGTTGAGATCGTAGTGGAGGCATTTCAATTATTGGAAGAGCAAAAGCAGATGTAATTCTTGTACCAGCTGTTGCTGAAGGATATTATACAGTTGGAGCCTCATATAAGACTAAAGATAACATCAGTAAGCTTGTCACGATGTGTACTAGAAATCTTAGCGTTTTCGCAACCAATAAGTACGACTTTATTTCTGCAGGGCTTTTAACCCCCATTGTGTCTTGTTTGGTATCAGTATCAGCTTGTAAGGGTTTGTACTAGAAATCCTAGACAGCATTACTTCGTTTTAGCAACCAATCATTCACAACTTCATTTCTACAGGTCTGTTTACCAAAACAGAAGAAGGAACTAGTTTCCATTCAGACAAATCATTTGACAGTGTTCTCTGCAGTAAATCCAAGACAATAATGTTCCTCACTATAGCCCAAGGGCAAGTAAATACACTGAAGTGTGTTAGTATATATAGCCTGAGTTTAAATTCAATGAGCTTTAGCCCTTAGTTTAGTGCATTTGTAATCACGTTGTAATATTTTGTGCTAGAAATCTTAGACAGTATTACTTTGTTTTAGCAAACATGGAGTCATGACTTTATTTTAGCAGGGTTGTTTAGCAAGACAGAAGAAGGAACTGGATTCCATTCAGCAAAATCTTTTGACAGTGTTCTCTGCAGTAAATCCGAGACAATAATGTTCCTCGCTACAACCCAAAGGCAAATAAATAGTGTCAATACTTCATGTGCATTAGTATATCTACCTTCACTTTAAATTCAATGAGCTTTATCCCTATCTACCTTGACTTTAAATTCAATGAGCTTTAGCCCTATCTACCTTGACTTAAAATTCAATGAGCTTTAGTCTTATCTACGTTGACTTTAAATTCAATGAGCTTTAGCCCTTAGTTTAGTGCTTTTGTAGTGTCAGCTTGTAATAGTTTGTGCTAGACAGCATTACTTCGTTTTAGCAAGCAATGAATCATGACTTTATTTAGCAAGACAGAAGAAGGAACTGGATTTCATTCAGCCAAATCATTTGACAGTGTTCTCTGCAATAAATCAGAGACAATAATGTTCCTCGGTACAGCCCAAGGGTGAATAAATAAATACAGTCAAGTGTCAATACTTCATGTGCGTTAGTATATCTAGCTTGACTTTAAACTTATTGTGTCTACTTTTGTATCAGTATCAGCTTGTAGTGGTTTCTACTAGAAATCTTAGACTACATTGGTTTATTTCATTTTAGCAATCAATGTGTCAGGACTTTACTTCTGCAGGGCTGTGGAGCAAGACTGAAGAAGGAACTGTGTTCCATGCAGGGAAGTCATTTGACAGTGTTCTCTGCAGTAAATCCAAGACACTAATTTTTCTTGCTACAGCCCATGGGCCAATAAATACAGTCAGAGTATCAATACTTCGTTTGTGTTAGTATATCTTGCTTGACTTTAAATTCAATGAGCTTTAGCCCTTAGTTTTAGTGCATTTGTTATCTCTAACTAAGCCTGTAATAAGTCATTTTAAAACATATATCTCACCTTTCCTTGTCTGTGTAATATATACACTTTAATAACCAGTATATTTAGTACAATGTAGCAAGTCTGAATAATATTAGTCAAGTGTTTTTAAAAGGCTTTTTACCCCCATTGTGTCTGCTTTTGTATCAGTATCAGCTTGTAAAGGTTTGTACTAGAAATCTTAGACAGCATTACTTCGTTTTAGCAACCAAAGATTCATGACTTTATTTCTACAGGGCTTTTAGCAAGATAGAAGGAGGAACCAGATTCCATTCAGCCAAATAATTTGACAGTGTTCTCTGTAGTAAATCCAAGACAATAATGTTCCTCGCTATAGCCCAAGGGCAAGTAAATACAGTCAAGTGTGTTAGTATATATAGCTTGAGTTTAAATTTAATGAGCTTTAGCCTTTAGTTTATAGCATTTGTAGTATCACATTGTAATAGTTTGTGCTGGAAATCTTAGACAGTATTACTTTGTTTTAGCAACCAATGAGTCATGACTTTATTTCTGCAGGGTTGTTTAGCAAGACAGAAGAAGAAACTGGATTCCATTCAGCCAAAACTTTTTACGGTGTTCTCTGCAGTAAATCCAAGACAATAGTGTTTTTCGCTATAGCGTAAGGGCAAGTAAATACTCTAAAGTGTATTAGTATATATAGCTTGACTTTAAATAAATGAGCTTTAGCTCTTAGTTTAGTGCATCGTTACTCCGTTTTAGCAACCAAAGATTCATAACTTTATTTCTACAGGGCTGTTTAGCAAGATAGAAGAAGAAACCAGATTCCATTCAGCCAAATCATTTGACAGTGTTCTCTGCAATAAATCCAAGACAATGTTCCTTGCTCTAGCCCAAGGGCAAGTAAATACAGTCAAATGTGTTAGTATATGTAGATTGACTTTAAATTCAATGAGCTTTAGCCCTTAGTTTATTGCATTTGTAGTATCACGTTGTAATAGTTTCTGCTTAAAATCTTAGACAGTATTACTTCGTTTTAGCAACCAATGAGCAAGATAGAAGAAGGAACTGGATTCCATTCAGCCAAGTCATTTGACAGTGTTCTCTGCAGTAAATCCGAGACACTAATGTTCCTTGCTACAGCCCGTGGGCAAATAAATATAGTCAGTGTATCAATACTTCATTTGTGTTAGTATATCTACCTTGACTTTAAATTCAATGAGCTTTAGCCCTTTGTTTTAGTGCAGTTGTTATCTTAACTAAGCCTGTAATAAGTCATTTTAAAACAATATGTCACCTTTTCTTGTCTCTGTAATATATACACTTTAATAACCGGTATATTTAGTACAATGTAGCAAGTCTGAATAATATTAGTCAAGTGTTTTTAAAGGAAGCTAGATTCCATTCAGCCAAATCATTTGACATTCTTCTCTGCAGTAAATCCAAGACAATAATGTTCCTTGCTATAGCCCATGGGGAAGTAAATGCAGTCAAGTGTGTTAGTGTATATAGCTTGAGTTTAAATTCAATGAGCTTTAGCCCTTAGTTTAGTGCATTTCTAGTATCACGTTGTAATAATTTGTGCTAGAAATCTTAGACAGTATTACTTTGTTTTAGCAAGCAATGATTCATGACTTTATTTCTGCAGGGTTGTTTAGCAAGACAGAAGAAGGAACAGGATTCCATTCAGCCAAGTCATTTGACAGTGTTCTCTGCAGTAAATCCAAGACACTAATGTTCCTCGCTACAGCCCATGGGCAAATAAATACAGTCAGTGTATCAATACTTCAATTGTGTTAGTATATCTAGCTTGACTTTAAATTCAATGAGCTTTAGCCCTTAGTTTAGTGCATTTGTTATCTTAACTAAGCCTGTAATAAGTCATTTTAAAACATATGTCACATTTCCTTGTCTCTGTAATATATACACTTTAATAACCAGTATAAAAGGGTTTTTATCCCCATTGTGTCTTCTTTCGTAACAGTATCAGCTTGTAAAGGTTTGTACTAGAAATCTTATACAGCATTACTTCTTCAGTAGCAACCAATGAGTCACGACTTTGTTTCTACAGGGCTGTTTAGCAAGACAGAAGAAGGAACTGGATTCCAATCAGCCAAAACATTTGACTGTGTTCTCTGCAGTAAATCCAAGACTAATGTTTCTCGCTATAGCCTAAGGGCAAGTAAATACAGTGAAGTGTATTAGTATATATAGCTTGACTTTAAATAAATGAGCTTTAGCCCTTAGTTTAGTGCATCGTTACTTTGTTTTAGCAACTAAAGATTCATGACTTTATTTCTACAGGGCTGTTTAGCAAGATAGAAGAAGGAACCAGATTCCATTCAGCCAAATCATTTGACAGTGTTCTCTGCAGTAAATCCAAGACAATAATGTTCCTCGCTATAACGCAAGGGCAAGTAAATACAGTGAAGAGTGTTAGTATATATAGCTTGAGTTTAAATTCAATGAATTTTAGCCCTAACTTTAGTGGATTTTTAGTATCAGCTTGCAATGGTTTGTACTAGAAATGTTAGACAGCATAACTTCATTTTGGCACCCAATCATTCACTGTTTTATTTCTACAGGGCAAGACAGAAGAAGAAACCAGATGCATTCAACCAAATCATTTGACAGTGTTCTCTGCAGTAAATCCAAGACAATAATGTCCCTCGCTATAGCCCATGGGCAAGTAAATACAGTCAAGTGTGTTAGTATATATAGCTTGAGTTTAAATTCAATGAGCTTTAGCCCTTTGTTTAGTGGCATTTGTAGTATTCCGTTGTAATATTTTGTGGCAGAAATCTTAGACCGTATTACTTCATTTTACAAACCATGGAGTCATGACTTTATTTCTGCAGGGTTGTTTAGCAAGACAGAAGAAGGAACTGGATTCCATTCAGCCAGGTCATTTTACAGTGTTCTCTGCTGTAAATCTAAGACAATAATGTTCCTCGCTATAGCCCAAGGGCAAGTAAATACAGTCAAGTGTGTTAGTGCATCGTTACTTCGTTTTAGCAACCAAAGATTCATGACTTTATTTTTACAGGGCTGTTTAGCAAGATAGAAGAAGAAACCAGATTCCATTTAGCCAAATCATTTGACAGTGTTTTCTGCAGTAAATCCAAGACAATAATGTTCCTCGCTATAGCCTAAGGGCAAGTAAATACAGTGAAGTGTGTTAGTATATATAGCTTGACTTTAAATTCAAGGAGCTTTAGCCCTTAATTTATTGCATTTGTAGTGTCACGTTGTAATAGTTTGTGCTAGAAACCTTAGACAGTATTACTTTGTTTTAGCAACCAATGAGTCATAACTTTATTTCTGCAGGGTTGTTTAGCAAGAGAGAAGAAGGAACTGGATTCCATTAAGCCAAAACATTTGACGGTGTTCTCCGCAGTAAATCCAAGACAATAATGTTTCTCGCTATAGCCAAAGGGCAAGTAAGTACTGTGAAGTGTATTAGTATATACAGCTTGACTTTAAATAAATGAGCTTTAGCCCTTAGTTTAGTGCATTGTTACTTTGTTTTAGCCAAAGGGCAAGTAAATACAGTGCTTGACTGTAAACTCAATGAGCTTTAGTCCTTAGTTTAGTCCATTTGTAGTATGAACTTGTAATATTTTGTACTAGAAATCTTAGATAGGATTACTTCGTTTTAGCAACCAATCATTCACGACTTTATATTTACAGGGCTGTTTAGCAAGACAGAAGTAGGAACCACATTCCATTCAGCCAAATCATTTGACAGTGTTCTCTGCAGTAAATCCAAGACAATAATGTTCCTCGCTATAGCCCAAGGGCAAGTAAATACAGTCAAGTGTGTTAGTGTATATAGCTTGAGTTTAAATTCAATGAGCTTTAGCCCTTTGTTTAGTGCATTTGTAGTATCAGCTTGTAATGGTTTGTACTGGAAATGTTAGACAGCATTACTTCATTTTAGCATCCAATCATTCACGACTTTATTTCTACAGGACTGTTTAGCAAGACAGAAGAAGGAACCAGATTCCATTCAGCCAAGTCATTTGACAGTGTTCTCTGCAGTAAATCCAAGACAATAATCTTCCTCGCTATAGCCCAAGGGCAAGTAAATACAGTAAAGTGTGTTAGTATATATAGCTTGACTTTAAATTCAATGAGCTTTAGCCCTTTGTTTAGTTCATCGTTACTTCGTTTTAGCAGCCAAAGATTCATGACTTTATTTCTACAGGGCTGTTTAGCAAAATAGAAGAAGGAACCAGATTCCATTCAGCCAAATCATTTGACAGTGTTCTCTGCAGTAAATCCAAGACAATAATGTTACTCGCTATAGCCCAAGGGCAAGTAAATACAGTGAAGTGTGTTAGTATGTATAGCTTGACTTTAAATTCAATGAGCTTTACTAAATGAAGGTGCTAAAACTGTGATATTTGTGAGTGACACAGCAATAATTATCATTAAATATTTTATCTTTATTATTAGGTGGGTTCTGAGATACCTGGTATTTCAGTTGAGATCGTAGAGGAGGCATTTCAATTACTGGAAGAGCAAAAGCAGATGTAATTCTTGTACCAGCTGTTGCCGGAGGATATTATACAGTTGGAGCCTCGCTATAGCCCAAGGGTAAGTAAATACAGTCAAGGGTGTTAGTATATATAGGTTGACTTTAAATTTAATGAGCTTTAGCCCTTAGTTTAGTGCATTTGTTATCTTAACTAAGCCTGTAATAAGTCATTTTAAAACATATATGTCACCTATCCTAGTCTCTGTAATATATACACTTTAATAACCAGTATATTTAGTACAATGTAGCAAGTATGAATAATATTAGTCAAGTGTTTTTAAAAGATTTTTACCCCCATCGTGTCTTCTTTGGTATTAGTATCAGCTTGTAAATGTTTGTACAAGAAATCTTAAACAGCATTACTTTATTTTAGCAACGAATCATTCACAACTTTATTTCCACAGGGCTGTTTAGCAAAACAGAAGAAGGAACTAGATTCCATTCAGCCAAGTCACTTGACAGTGTTCTCTGCAGTAAATCCAAGAGAATAATGTTCCTTGCTATAGCCCAAGGGCAAGTAAATACAGTCAAGTGTGTTAGTATATATAGCTTGACTTTAAATTCAAATTCAATGAGCTTTAGCCCTTAGTTCAGCGCATCGTTACTTCGTTTTAGCAACCAAAGATTCATGACTTTCTTTCTACAGGGCTGTTTAGCAAGATAGAAGAAGGAACCAGATTCCATCCAGCCAAATCATTTGACAGTGTTCTCTGCAGTAAATCCGAGACACTAATGTTCCACGCTACAGCCCATTAGGAAATAAATACAGTCAGTGTATCAATACTTCATTTGTGTTAGTATATCTAGCTTGACTTTAAATTCAATGAGCTTTAGTCCTTAGTTTTAGTGCATTTGTTATCTTAACTAAGCCTGTAATAAGTCATTTTAAAACATATGTCACGTTTCCTTGTCTCTGTAATATATACACTTTAATAACCAGTATAAAAGGCTTTTTACCCCCATTGTGTCTTCTTTGGTTTCAGTATCAGCTTGTAAAGGTTTGTACTAGAAATCTTAGACAGCATTAATTCTTTAGTAGCAAATGGGTCAGGACATTACTTCTGCAGGGCTGTTTAGCAAGACAGAAGAAGGAACTGGATTCCATGCAGCCAAGTCATTTGACTGTCTCCTGTGTAGTAAACGCTACAACGAAAGGGAAAGACAGTAGTAACAAATACGTTCACGTAAGTAGTACTCCATGTGAGTTAGTATATGTAGCTTAATTTCAAATTCAGTCAGACACACAAAAACTAACCCTGTCATTTGAAAACATATCTGACTGTTTCTTTTTTCTCTAATATATACTTTAGTAACCAGTATATTTAGTGCAATGTAGGAAATCTGAATAATATTAGTAAAGTGTATTTGAAAGGCTTTTTACTCCCATTGTGTCATTGTTCCATTGTGCATTAGTATATCTAGCTTGACTTTAAATTCAATGAGCTTTAGCCCTTAGTTTTAGTGCATTTGTTATCTTAACTAAACCTGTAATATGTCATTTTATAATGTAATATCGCACCTATAACCAGTATATTTAGTACAATATAGGAAGTCTGAATAATATTAATCAAGTGTTTTTAAAAGGCTTTTTTTCCCCCATTGTGACTGCTTTGGTATCAGTATCAGCTTGAAAAGGTTTGTACTAGAAATGGAAAGATAGTAGTAACAAATACAGTCAGAGAAGCAGTACTCCATGTGCTGTAGTATATGTAGCATGACTTTTAAATTCAGTGAGCTTTAGTCCTTAGTTTTAGTGCATTTGTTATCTTAACTAAGCCTATTGTAAGTCTTTTTGAAATATAATATCTCACTAGTCCTTTTCTCTGTAATATAAAGACTTTAGTAACCAATATATTTTGTACAATGTAGCAAGTCTCAATAAAATTAGTCGAATGTTTTTATTTAGTACTAGCCTCGTACCCAGACTTTCGCGGTAGAAAAGAGCCTGGTCATTACTGCTTGCGCATGCACATAATTATTGACATCATAATGACACATTTTAAATTAAATGACGAATTGATGGGTCGGGTTTATATTGATGACGTTTTTTTCACTACACGAGTTTAAGCACGAGTTTGTCAGTAATGCAGAGATTTATTTAGTGGAAGCCGAAAGAGCAACAAATTTGTTCAGTGCTGTTGGAATGTGAAATAATTGGGGTTCGTGAATAACTGCTTTACTTGATGTTATTGTTTCTGGACATGATATGATAGTCTCTCTTCATATATTTTTATGAAGTGCAAACTTCGAATTGTGTCTCAAGAGAAATCTGTTGTAGACCTAGAGGAATTCAAGCAGTTGGTTCATAACCTAGCTTGTAATCCATCATGAAAGGGAGGATTTTGAAACACAAACTCTTTCCAAAACCAGTTGGTAACCACACGAAGACATCTTTTCCGTTATGTATAGCTACAATAGAAAAGATCTGCTCTTTTTTAAAAGATAGATTTGGCTTTCCTAGCTGATTTATAGCATATAATAGAGCAGCAGAAAAGTTACTACAAGTAGCTATCACCAATAATCTAAAGTACAGTGGTTTGTAACAGGCAAGCATTTGACAGTGTTCTCTGCAGTAAATCCGAGACAATGAAATTCCTTGCTAGAACAGAAGGAAAAAACAGTAGTAACAAGTACTGCCAGTCAATGTAGCAAGTCTCAATAATAATATTCAAGTGTTTTTAAAAGGCTTTTTACCCTGATTGTGTCTGCTTTGGTATCAGTATCAGCTTGTAAAGGTTTGTACTAAAAATCTTAGACAGCATTACTTCATTTTAGCAACCAATCTGTCAGGAATTTACGTCTGCAGAGCTGTGGAGCAAGACAGAAGAAGGAACTGTATTACATGCAGCCAAGTGATTTGACAGTCTTGTCTGCAATAAATCTTAGACGATGATGTTACTCGCTAGAACAAAAGAAATTGAGTCAGTTTTAGCCCTTAGTTTTAGTGCATCTGATAAGTCATTTGGAAACATATCTGACTATTCCTTTTCTCTAATATATAAACTTTAGTAACCAGTATATTTAGTACAATGTAGGAGGTCTGAATAATATTAGTCAATTGTTTTATCACTACAAGCCTATTTAGCCCCATTATGTCTACCATTATATGAGTAGTTAGTCAAGTGTTTTTATTTAGTACAAGCCCTTTTAAACCTATTGTGTCTACTTTTGTATCAGTATTAGCTTGTAATGTTTTGTCACAACTTTATTTCTGCAGGGCTGTTTACCCTCACTGTCTCTACGTTTGTGTCAGTATCAGCTTGTGCTGTATTATTGGTTGGTTATTGTATTGTGTATACTTATGAATATGATTATCATGTGTAGACTTCCTGTCCCATAAGTTATCTATGCACTTTATATTATAAAATGTGCATATTGTAGAGATTTTATTGAGTCTTGAGTATTGTCCGATATCATATGTGAATGTGTTTGTAATGGTTATACTAGAAATCTTAGACTGCATTACTTCATTTTAGCAATAATGTTCCACGCTATAGCCAAAGGGCAAGTAAATACAGTCAAGTGTGTTAGTATATATAGCTTGACTTTCAATTCAATGAGCTTTAGCCTTTAGTTTAGTGCATCTTTACTTCGTTTTTGCCACCAAAGATTCATGACTTTCTTTCTACAGGGCTGTTTAGCAAGATAGAAGAAGGAACCAGATTCCATTCAGCCAAATCATTTAACAGTGGTCTCTGCAGTAAATCCAAGACAATAATGTTCCTCGCTATAGCCCATGGGCAAGTAAATACAGTCAGTGTATCAATACTTCATTTGTGTTAATATATCTAGCTTGACTTTAAATTCAGTGAGCTTTAGTCCTTAGTTCTAGTGCATTTGTTATCTTAACTAAGCCTGTAATAAGTCCTTTTAAAACATATATCACGTTTCCTTGTCTCTGTAATATATACACTTTAATAACCAGTATAAAAGTCTTTTCACCCCCATTGTGTCTTCTCTGGTATCAGTATCAGCTTGTAAAGGTTTGTAATAGAAATCTTAGAAGCATTACTTCTTTAGTAGCAACCAATGAGTCACGACTTTATTTCTACAGGCTGTTTAGCAAGACAGAAGAAGGAACTGGATTCCATTCAGCCAAAATATTTGACGGTGTTCTCTGCAGTAAATCCAAGACAATAATGTTCCTTGCTATAGCCTAAGAGCAAGTAAATACAGTGAAATGTGTTAGTATATATAGCTTGACTTTAAATTCAATGAGCTTTACTAAATGAAGCTGCTAAAATTGTGATATTTGTGAGTGACACAGCAATAATTATCATTAAATATTTTATCTTTATTATTAGGTGGGTTCTGATATACCTAGTATTTCAGTTGAGATCGTAGAGGAGGCATTTCAATTATTGGAAGAGCAAAAGCAGATGTAATTCTTGTACCAGCTGTTGCTGAAGGATATTATACAGTTGGAGCCTCATATAAGACTAAAGATAACATCAGTAAGCTTGTCACGATGTGTACTAGAAATCTTAGCGTTTTCGCAACAAATGAGTACGACTTTATTTCTGCAGGGCTTTTAACCCCCATTGTGTCTTGTTTGGTATCAGTATCAGCTTGTAAAGGTTTGTACTAGAAATCCTAGACAGCATTACTTCGTTTTAGCAACCAATCATTCACAACTTCATTTCTACAGGTCTGTTTACCAAAACAGAAGAAGGAACTAGTTTCCATTCAGCCAAATCATTTGACGGTGTTCTCTGCAGTAAATCCAAGACAATAATGTTCCTCACTATAGCCCAAGGGCAAGTAAATACAGTGAAGTGTGTTAGTATATATAGCCTGAGTTTAAATTCAATGAGCTTTAGCCCTTAGTTTAGTGCATTTGTAATCACGTTGTAATATTTTGTGCTAGAAATCTTAGACAGTATTACTTTGTTTTAGAAAACATGCAGTAAATCCAAGACAATAATCTTCCTCACTATAGCCCAAGGGCAAGTAAATACAGTGAAGTGTGTTAGTATATATAGCTTGAGTTTAAATTCAATGAGCTTTAGCCCTTAGTTTAGTGCACTTGTAATCACGTTGTAATATTTTTGCTAGAAATCTTAGACAGTATTACTTTGTTTTAGCAAACATGGAGTCATGACTTTATTTTAGCAGGGTTGTTTAGCAAGACATAAGAAGGAACTGGATTTCATTCAGCCAGGTCATTTGACACTGTTCTCTGCAGTAAATCCAAGACAATAATGTTCCTTGCTATAGCCCAAGGGCAAGTAAATACAGTCAAGCATATTAGTATATATAGCTTGACTTTAAATTCAATGAGCTTTAGCCCTTTGTTTAGTTCATCATTACTTCGTTTTAGCAGCCAAAGTTTCATGACTTTATTTCTACAGGGCTGTTTAGCAAGATAGAAAAAGGAACCAGATTCCATTCAGCCAAATCATTTGACAGTGTTCTCTGCAGTAAATCCAAGACAATAATGTTACTCGCTATAGCCCAAGGGTAAGTAAATACAGTGAAGTGTGTTAGTATATATAGCTTGACTTTAAATTCAATGAGCTTTACTAAATGAAGGTGCTAAAACTGTGATATTTGTGAGTGACACAGCAATAATTATCATTAAATATTTTATCTTTATTACTAGGTGGTTTGGCATGCGCAAACGCACACTGTGACCAAATTATTTCTGTGGTTTGTAGAGGGAAAGAAATATAAGGTTAGTGATGTGAACGCTTTTGCCTTTGCTCGAAGTAAAGTTAGCATGTTGTGTTCTACGAAGAGTGAAAAGGATAGTGAAACGTTGTCCAAGATCTTGTCATCATAAAGGGAAGTTGGTAGCAAAATTCGCGATCAAGGTCTACGTTTACATTTCTCTGTTTACTGACAGCGTTTGATTGTGTTCTATTCTAGGGCTACTTTATGATTGAAAGTTAGTTTCATATATTACTTGTATTTGTATAGAACAAAGAAACGCTTTGAAGTGCGTTTGTAGAGTAAAATGTGTGTAACATAATTTAGTACGTAAATAGCATGAGGATATGATACTATGAGTGTGTGTGTGTGTAGACTACATAATACTAATAATTGTGAAATGCTAGGAAACAGTCACTATCTGGTTTTCCTGTGTGGCATAGGTTTTTTTTGCACATTTGGCATTCCCACTGTGTCAACTTCAATTGTTTTCCCTTCCTGTAGTTCGCTTTGCTGCCTTCATTGGGAAGTGTAGAGTTGGTACTGAGGGATGAATAGCAGAGGAAGGGCGACCTCTAACTTTTCGACCGTTATAATTCCCAATTAGCTGTTTTGCCAACTCTGACCTGAAGTCAACGTATTGATGGTATACATGCCCTGTTGATGGTACATACCTGTGAAGGATGTAGGCATTTGCCAAAGTGAGTTCAAATAAAAACCAAAAGATGTATTTGTAGAATTTGTGGCTTTTCAGTCGTACACAGTAGTAGTGTCGTAGCTGGTCATTGCAATCAACCCCTCCCATATACTTGTTGTAGTCAATAACATTCAAGGGGCAGGTGAAAGCTTTTCTTGTGCCATCCTTTTGTTTTCTGGTTACTGTGCCTTCTTCATTTCTGCAGTTGGTAGAGAGAACACTTACTGTTTTGTTGTCTTGCCACAATGAGAAAATGCAATTTTCTTTTTCAATTGTCTTGTAATCTCCCCTCTCTGGTAGTCCCTTCTTAAGAAAAGGCTTAAATCCATCAGGATAGCCTACTCGATTTGATCGAATGGTGCCGCATGCATAGATCGAGTCCTTTAGAAGGTCATTGAAGAGCTGTACACTGGTGAAAAAGTTATCGCAGTACACTTTATAATGTTTGCCAACATGATTCCTGGTTAGATCTTTCACAACCCGTTCATGTATATGTGTTTCCGACCTGCCTCCCACTTTGCCAAGGTACACCTGAAATTGAGAAACATAGCCATTTATAGCATATGCTCTCATCCAGACTTTTATCCCTCTCTTTGTAGGTTTTTTGGGAAGATATTGCTTGAGAGAGGATCTTCAATTGAAGGGGATCATGGCCTCATCAATTGAGCTGGCACTGTGAGGATTATATATCTCCAAAAACCTCTCTGATATGGAAGTTATCACCGGTCGGATTTTCCAAAGACGATCATAGCTAGGATCTGTTCGCTGAACTGAATAGGATTCATTCTGCGTGAAATGGAGAAACCGAGAGATTTCCAAGAATCGTCTCAGAGATATCCTGTCTGCTACTGGGGAGTTATAGTAAGTTGGATCTAATTTCCAGTAATCATAAAGGCATGGTAATTGATTGATTCCCATTAGAATCATGAATCCAAAATACGCTTGAATTTCAAGCGGTGTTACTTGGTCAAATCTCTCGTAGGCATCAGTTGATAGCACTTCTCGAGCGTATACATTAGTTTGCTCAGCAATCATATTGATTAGGGTATGAGAGAGGGGAACTGTAGGTTCACATGGAACAGTACAGGGAAGGACAGTAGTAGGCCTGTCAGTAGTAAGGTTAGTTTTAGTTGACTCAAAAAGGATTCACCTGACTCAAATTCAAATGGTTCATCAATCTCCATAGCATCACAACTATAGAATTAGAAAAGACAAGCATCAAAGAATTATTTTGAGTGTTGGTATAATAACAGAAGCAGTAGACATGGTTATAATAATTCTTTCTTTTGATCTTACCTTTCCAGATTTTCGTCGGTGTCCATTCTGTGTAAAAGAAATGGAATGAAAAGTACTTAGTGTTTAGTTTGTTTGTCTAATTATAATGCAATAATATTGTTACTGCATACACATTATTATACATATTATATATACAATAATAACTATTATATATTATACTATATAACAACAATCTCTTCTTCCTCTTCCACGTCAAAATCATTTAATACAATGTCTGAATAACATTAGTCAAGTTTTTCTATTTAGTACAAGCCTATTTTCCTCCATTGTCTCAACTTTTGTTTCAGTATGAGCTTGTAATGGTTGGTACTAGAGGTTTGTACTAGAAATCTTAGACAGCATTACTTCATTTTAGCAACCAATGGGTACTGTATTATTATTTGGTTATTGTGTTGCATATAGTTATGAATATTATTATCATGTGTGTACCATAAGTTATCTATGCAACATACTTTATAAAATATGAATATTGTGTTATTTAGTCTTGAGTTGTGTGCTGTATCATATGTGAATGTGTTTATACAAGTTATTAACTAGTCATTTTAAAACATAATATCTCACTAGTCCTTTTCTCTGTAAGGTATAGGCTTTAGTAATCAGTATATTTTGTGCATTACTTCATTTTAGCAACCAGACTTTATATCCTTTCAGCCAAGTCAATCCAAGACAATGATGTTACTTGCTACAGCCCAAGGGCAAATAAATACGGTCAGAGTAGCGGTATTCCATGTGTATTAGTATATCGTGTATTTTTGTATGAGTGTCAGCTTATGTTTTTGTACTTGTAAGTACTTTACCTTTGCAGGGCTGTTAAGCAAGACAGAATAAGGAACTGGATTCCATACAGCCAAACCATTTGACAGTGTCCTCTGTAGTAAATCTCAGATAATGATGTTCTTGACTACAACAAAAGGGAAAGACAATAGTAACAAATATGGTCAGAGAAGCAGTACTCCACGTCTGTTAGTATATCAAGCTTGACTTTTAAACTAGTCCTTTTCTCTGTGATATATTGACTTTAGTAAGAAGTATATTTAGTACTATGTTGCAAGTCTGAGTAATATTCATTAAGTAAATATGCTGGTTACTAAAGTATGTTGCATTCCATTTAGCCAAGTCATTTGGCAGTCTTCCCTGCAGTATTTCTGAGCGAATGATGTTCCTCGGTACATGGTAAAGTAATGTATTACATCGTGATAGACTCATGATTTGTTGTCCTTCTAGGTATACGGATATCAGTGTAATGTTACATTCATATCGTATAACTTAACAATATTACCTTATTTTAAACATACACACATACACATACATGCAGATGAAGGAAATAACAATTGGTAAGTATATTAACAATAAAAATGTATAAACATTAACTGGTATTTTGACATAAACTAATACTACAAATATAATACTACCAAATGTAATACTGCCAAATGTAATACTGCAAATGTAATATTGTCATTAACATATTTTAACGTCAGTGTAAAATATATTATTCCTTCTCGTTTCTCTTTTATTACCCTAGATTCGCTGTACATCAGGACTAGGCTCAAGACATCCTCTGTCTCAAAAGAGTCTAGGGAGTAAGTTAAGACCATACAGTACTAGACTACTAGTGTACATTGATTCATAATACTTCAGGCTCAAGACTCAAGACATTCCTATACTTCGAAGAGTCTGAAGAGTAAGTTAACTGAATACAATACTAGTGTACATTAATTCATAATTAATTATTTCTGTTAATTTGTTTTTTATTACAATAGCTTCACTGGACATCAGGATCGAAGATCAAGACATTTCTCTAGCCTCGTACCCAGGCTTTTGCGATAGGAAAGAAAGCCTGGTAACTACTATTAGCGCATGCATTTAATTTCCACAGATTCCTTTGAAAGTAGTATACTCTAGGAATCCTCCGTCAACTATTGATGTCAAAATTCCTTTAATCACAATGTGAGACTATTTGTAGTACTGATAGAAAGTATTCTTCTGCTCTACTCTATGCTAATGATGGAAAAGATGTTTTCGTGTGGTTTTCTATTCCAACAACACTGAACATGTTTGTTGCTCTTTTTGCTTTCATTAAGTATCTACAGAACCAACAAACTCAACTAGCCATGCCTAAACTCAGTAGTGAATGAAACATCATCAATAGAAACCCAGCCATTTACTTGTCATTTAATTCTAAATCTTGCCATTATGATGTCAGTATATTGCGTAAATTACAATAAACGCATGCACAAGCAGTAGTTACCAGGCTTTCTTTTCTATTGCGAAAACCTGGGTACAAGGCTAGACATTTCTCCATCTCAAGGACTCTTGGGAGTAAGTCAGTGCTAGTATAAATTTATTCATGATGCATTATTAATCTCTTTTATTACAATAGATTCGCTGGTTGTCAGAGGTCAAGGATGAAGACATTCCTCTATCTCGATGAGTTTGTCAAGTAAGTTAACAGAATACAATACTAGGTTACATTGATTCATGAAACACGATTACTCTTAACTTCTTTTATTACTATAGCTTGACTTGATGTCAGTCTCAAGGCTCAAGACATTCCTATATCTCAAAGAGTCTGAAGAGTAAGTTAACTGAATACAATCATAGTGTACATTAATTCATAAGTCTTAATTCATAATACATTAATTCATAATACTCTTAATCTCTTTTTCATTACTATAGCTTTGTTCGACGTCAGGCTCAAGGCTCAAGAAATTCATCTGAAGATTCTAGGGAGTAAGGCTCAAGGCATTCATGTATCTCGATAGGGAGTAAGATCATACAGTACTAGTATAAAGTAATTCATAATGCATCATTACCTTTAATATCTCTTTTATTGCTATGGCTTCGCTGGATATTGGGATCAAGAATCAAGACATTCTGCTATCTTAAAGACACTGGGGAGTAAGTTCACAGAATACAGTAGTAGTGTACATTAAGTCATAATACATCATTACTCTTACTTTCTCTTTTATTACTGCATATTACTCTTAATTTTTCTTTTATTACTGTAGCTTCACTGGACTTCAGGATCAAGGCTTGAGACATTCCTCTATCACAAAGAGTCTCACTCTGTGGAGTAAGTTAACAGCATACAGTACTAGTGTACATTAATTCATAATACCCATTACTCATAATACACATTATTATTACTATAGCTTCGCTGGATATCAGTATCAAGAATCAAGACATTCTGCTATCTCAAAGACACTGGGGAGTAAGTTCACAGAATACAGTAGTAGTGTACATTAAGTCATAATACATCATTACTCTTACTTTATCTTTTATTACTGCATATTACTCTTAATTTCTCTTATATTACTGTAGCTTCACTGGACTTCAGGGTCAAGGCTCAAGACATTCCTCTATCACAAAGAGTCTGTGGAGTAAGTTAACAGCATACAGTACTAGTGTACATTAATTCATAATACCCATTACTCATAATACACATTACTCTCAATTTCTATTTTATTACTATAGCTTCACTGGATATTGCGATCAAGAATCAAGACATTCTGCTATCTCAAGACGCTGGGGAGTAAGTTAACAGAATACAGTACTGGTATAAATTAATTGATAATGCATCTTATCACTGTAGCTTCATTTGATGTCTGGCTCAAGTCTCAAGACATTCCTATACTTCGAAGACTCTGAAGAGTAAGTTAACTAAATACGATACTACTGTACATTAATTCATAATATAGCATAGTCTTAATTTGTGTTTTATTACAATAGCTTTGCTGGATGTCAGGATCAAGGATCAAGATATTTCTCTAGCCTCATACCCAGGCTTTCACGATAGAAAAGAAAGCCTGGTAACTACTGTTTGTGCATGCATTTAATTTCCACAGATTTCTTTGAAACTAGTATACTCTATGAATCCTCCATCAACTATGACGTCAAAATTCCTTTACCCATAATATGAGACTATTTGTATCACTGATATAAAGTTTTCTTCTCCTCTACTGTATGTTCTAAAGCTGCTAGCAATGCCAAATCTATTTCTTAAAAGGAGCAACTCTTGTTCATTGAAGCTATATATGATGGAAAAGATATTTTCGTGTGGTTTTGTATTCCGACAGCACTGAACAAATTTTTCGTTCTTTTTGCTTTCATTAAATCTCTGCAGAACCGACAAACTCAGCTAGACATGCCCAAACTCAGTAGTGAATGAAACGTCATCAATATAAACCTGACCCATTTACTTGTCATTTAATTTAAAATGTTGTCATTATGATATGAACATATAACATAATTTACAATAATTAAGCGCATACACAAGCAGTAGTTACCAAGCTTTCTTTTCTATCGCGAAAGCCTGGGTACGAGGCTAGACAATTCTCTATCTCAAAGACTTTTGGCAGTAAGTCAACAGCATTCAGTAGTCAGTACTAGTATGAAGTAATTCATTGCTCTTAATTTCTCTTGTATAACTGTAGCTTCGCTTGCAGTCAAGATAAAGGCTCAAGACATTCCTCTATCTGAAGATTCTGGGAAGTAAGTTAGCAGCATATAGTACTGGTGTACATTACTTAAAAAAGACATCATTACTCTTGATTTTCCTTTTATTACCATAGTTTCACTGGACATCATGATGAAGACTCAAGACATTCCTCTACCACAAAGAGTCTGTGGAGTAAGTTAACAGCACACAGTACTGGTGTGCATTAATTAATAAGTCTTAATTCATAATACATTAATTCATAATACTCCTAATCTCTTTTTCATTACTATAGCTTTGCTCGACATCAAGCTCAAGGCTCAAGAAATTCATCTGAAGAGTCTAGGGAGTAAGGCTCAAGGCATTTATGTATCTCGAAGAGTCTATGGAGTAAGATCATACAGTACTAGTATAAAGTAATTCATAATGCATCATAACCTTAAATATATCTCTTTTATTGCTATAGCTTCACTGGATATTGGGATCAAGAATCAAAGACATTCTGCTATCTGTCAAAGACGCTGGGGAGTAAGTTCACAGAATGCAGTAGTAGTGTACATCATTACTCTTACTTTCTCTTTTATTACTGCATATTACTCTTAATTTCTCTTTTATTACTGTAGCTTCACTGGACTTCAGGATCAAGGTCAAGACATTCCTCTATCACAAAGAGTCTGTGGAGTAAGTTAACAGCTTACAGTACTAGTGTACATAATTCATAATACTCATTACTCATAATACACATTACTCTCAATTTCTGTTTGATTACTATAGCTTCGCTGGATATCGGGATCAAGAGTCAAGATTTTCCACGATCTCAAAGACGCTGGGCAGTATGTTAACAGAATACAGTACTAGAGTACATTAATTCATAATGCATCTATTAATGTAGCTTTGCTGGACTTGTGGATCAAGGCTCAAGACATCTGGATCAAGACTCAAGACAGACATTCCTCTATCTCAAAGAGCCTGGGCAGTAAGTTAACAACATACAGTAAATTTTGACAAGTAATCTAATGAGTGGTAGTATTACATTTGGCAGTGTTACATTTGGTAGTATTACATATTTATGATAAAATGGTGTGTCTGTATCTATACTACTCTATATATTGTACCCAATTATACAATTTGTAGTAGTCAGTAAAGGTAAGTATCGAGAATACAACTATAAAGGTGAGTATATCTTCCAGAGAGAAAGCCGAGGAAGCCACAAGGGATTAGTTAGTCTGCTTTTGTGAGGGAAATGAGATTATGTAGAGCATTAATGGGTGTGGCTATTGTTGCTTGATAATTGGGTGTGGTGCTTGCAGCTATGCATTAATTTCCTAGACTACCTGGAGCATTAATTAAAATATGAGGTGTGGTCAAAATAAACCACATCCAAAATATTTAATGGGTGTGGCTATCGAAGTTTGATGAGTGGGTGTGGTGCTTGCAGCCATGTACAGGTTTGTGAATATTGTTTACTGATTGTAGGATTCATGCAGGTTTCGCCTAATCCACATTCGCCTACATTATTTTTAATACAGTATGGTTATGTTGACCATCTTAGATGTAACTACTCTGATCACGTTCCACAGGAACCAGTCGAAGATTGGTATATATCAGACGAGTTCACTCCAAATCCAGATCCTCCTGCAGTTCAAATTGATATACCACCACTTGCACAAATTCGTCCTGTTGCTGTTCGCCATTCTACTTATGTACCTCGACCTGTTGATTGTTTTGCACCCCTGCATCAAGCTTGAGAGGGTAGAATGTGATAACTAGGGATATTCCAGATGAGCACATGTATATATTGTGTGAGCACATTTTCAGTTGTTTATATTTGTTGTTTTATGTTGAATCTATCCCGGCCAGGTTACAACCCAGATACTGGTATTGGAGAAAACAAAAGGAAGTATATTTACAGGAAAGTGATAGCTCCTTGTTAAGCAGGTAATAATGCTTAAAAATGAAAAGTGGCATAACATGTAAGTATTACTAGAAATGCTTTATAAGATAACTACTGTATACATATATAGTGTTGTCATGTTCGTTAGGGCATAATATGAGCTATTTACATGGTAAAATTATATCATAATAAAACGTTATATAGATAACAACATAATATGAGGTACGTTACTTTGTAATATTATAATATTGGATAGTAATGTAATACATGAAATTGTAAACCCTATTTCTCTAAATTTGCTACTGAAATTTTGATGCCTTTTTCCAAATATTATTGGGGCCAAAAATATGCCTAATTAATCTCTTTTTTCTTATAATTTTTGTTACTGAAAATATGCAAAATCTTAACAAATTCAGTGAATTTTAAGCCCTTTTTGTCAAAATTTTGCCACTATCAATTTTTAAGTATTTTTTAGAAGTATAGTTTGCAATCAAAATGCACAAGTATTTAAGCACTTCCTTTTAAATGTAAGTCCTTTTGTAACTATTTTCAACTCCAAAAATACAACAAAATTTTAACCCCTACCTCCCTAAATTTGACACCGAAAAGGAATTTTTACCGATTTTATCTAATTTCCTTTTGTTCAAGATCCCCCTGCAGTTCGAGCTGATACCTCAACCACTTGATCATTTTGCTTGAGAGGGGAAATGTGATAACTATGAATATTCCAGATGAGCGCATGTATATATTGTGTAAGCACATGTTCAGTAGTTTTTTCTTTTATATTTGTTGTTGTATGTAGAATCTGTCTTGGCTAGGTTACAAAAAAGACACTGGTATTTGGAAGTATATTTACAGAAAAGTGGCATGTTCGTTAGGGCGTAATATGAGGTAGTTATATGGCAAAATTATATTATAATAAAACGTTATATAGATAACAACATAAAATGAGGTACGTTATGTTGTAATATCATAATATTGGGTAGTAATATAATCCGTGAAATTGTAAATCCTATTTCTCTAAATTTGTTACAGAAAACAAGTGAATTTTGACTTTTTGCAAGTATTATTGGCACCAAATTATACCAAACTATATGTTACTGAAAAGCAACCAAAATCCACAATTATTTAAGCACTTTTTAACTATTTTCGACTCCAAAAATGCAACGAAATTTTAACCCCTATCTCCCTAAATTTGTCACCCAAATAAAGGAATTTTTAATGTTTTTTTCTAATTTAATTTTGCAAAACTATATGTGAAAATTGAACATCTTGTGCATAAAATACACAATTTTAAAAGTGTGCCCTTACTTTTTTGGCACAAAGGTGTCTAAATATCTATACTTTGGTCACCAAAACACATAGAAAAAGAGAAAAGATGCAATTTTGGCCCAAAAAGTTTTCAAAAAGTCTTTTAAATTATGAGTATTTTCAGAGGTTAAAATGCATGTATTTTTTCATCAAAAAAATTTTAAAAGATGTCTTCAAAATTCATGAATTTTTGTGGTAATATCGGATTAAAATTTGGGTATTTTTCGCACCACAAAGGGGATAAAATAGACGTAAAATACACCTAAACCATAAACCCTAAATACTAACATTATAACATAAACCCAAACCTGAAACGAGAATTTCTAAATCACTAAACCCTAACTTCTAAACCCTAAACTTGAAAACCTAAACCCTAAACCTTAAATCCTAAAACCAAAATGGTAAACACTAAATTTTAAAAACTAAACTCTAAACCCAAAACCTACAACTAGATGTAGCTCGATTTAATGACACTCATTCAGATGTTCATATCATTTCAGATGTTACCAGAATATTTTATGGAGATAAGGAATGTGTTGCTGTATGAAGGTTTCATACAGTCCAGAATGTTTGCAAGCACTGAAATTTGCAGAGAAAGTTGAAGCAGTCATCAAGTATTCATCTCGAGAAGTTAGAATGATTACAGAAGCAGAGACAACAGAGCAACATATTACCTCCTGTAGCTACTGGTGCTCCACCTTTAATATCTCAGATAGCGTTAGTCCTCAGTAATATAATTCACATGATCATTCGTTACATTAGACCTCCACCTGATTTTTCCACAAAGGCATATAATGAAATTTGTAACTGGAGATAATTTGTTTCATGGACGACATGTTCTGGAGCAATTATTAAATATTTGTTGGAGCTTTTTTTTCACACGTTGGATTGGTAAGTAAATATGTTTAGTTGTGTAAATATTTGAAATATATATATATTACGACCTCCATATTCCACTTGGGTTGGGAGTCCAGTACTAATAAGGTGGGGCTTCTTAATGTTGATATGGGAACAGTCCATAAAGGAGTGGAAGTTTTCCCTCTAAAGAACAAAATTTTCTCTGGCTGGTATGATCGTGTTGCAATTTATCAATTAACAGGAGCAACGACAAGTAATGTGTGAGATATGTTGAAGGTTAGCTACCGAAATAATTAATTAAAATTTTTATTTACATTTTAAGTAGGTAAGAAGCTTCAAGGAAGACCGTATGAAAGAGACAAATAGATTTGATTGTCTGCAGTAAATGTAAATGTTAATGATGAATACTTGGAATATCTCAAAAACTACAAAGATAACTTCAGTTCATTAATTTGTACTGAACTTGTTGCTCATGTATATCAGGAACTTAAACTAATTGGTGAGTTTAACAATAATTGGTGAGTTTAACAATAGTCACAATGAAACACACTTCTACTTTTCATAGATACAACCAAACTGTCAGATGAATTCAGTCCTGATGATTTTTCCAGGAATTGTACATTGAAACTGAACTTTGGACATATTATATCAATATTAAACAATAATATCCATTAAGTGAAAAAAGGTTGATGTTTAGTTTAGAAGCTATTGCATTGTATTTTAAAAGTTATCATAAAACAGATAGAGCCACAAATAACTTTGTATCTCCATCAATTATTTTCAATATTGATTAGTCAACTTAACTTGTGCCCAACAGTCAATAGACTATTTGATGGTTGTGAATTCTTCTTTATAGGTCTGTCTCCCAAGCATCAACCCTTGAAGAATTTGCACACTAAATTAGTACAGTTGCTGGTGAATAATAACAAGAAAATGAAACCATTAGATGAAAGTGATGCTCTACTAAGTGTTATCCTTTCCATGCTCTTCCTGATCAATTTTTACAACTAGTCATGCTTTCATTGTGTCAGGAATTACCTGTTCAAAAAGAATCAAGTTCGCATCTTTGGAAGTACCTTTGGAAGTTTGTCACATTTCAAAGTCGTTGCTTTTTAGTCCTAATAAGTTCATTATCTGACATACTTCTTTTCTTAGTTGACAGGCGTGGCAAATTAACTGTAATCACGCCCATGGGCGGCTACTTTTCCAATAATGCTTTTTCAACAATAGCAACGATTTAAAAGCTTACTCTAGCAACAAGATGATGCTTTCAGGTAAGTTACTAGTGTGACAGGGTAGGTAGGTTGATGTTGCTACATAACAACAAGAAAAGCCATAAAAGCCATAAAATGGATGCTCAACTCTGTAGTATGCTACGAACACTTAATGATCAACATACAGTTGATCTCTTTGTTGTGTGGGGAGTCTGTTGATACTTTGTTCTAAGCCAAACAATGTAAACTAGTGCACAACAAAGGGTTTCTTTGACACACCTCACTATCACTTCCTGTTAATTTATTTGGGTGGAGTTAACTTTCAATTGGGAAAGAAAGCAAGGTAAGTTTTCTTTCTTGTAATAATATTACTGTTTTGCCTGCCATTTCTTTGCTGATAGTATTATAAACTTAAAGTGAAACTTGTAATCTTCCTTTTGGATGATTTATAACTAGATGAATATAGTATCTTCTATAAAGACCCATTGCTAAACACACCACTAACGCACACACACACACACACACAAACACAGAAAGGAAGAGACGTATGTCCATGTAGAGACAACTTACAGTCAGGGAATATATTAAAACTGATTGGTAGTGTATGTATAATGTAAGTGCATATACACACAGAGAGGAAAAGAAGCATGTATGTATAGACACAATACACAGTCAGGCAAAGTGGAGCAATATATTATATTACACATACACAGAGACAGTTAGAGAAGCGTGTACATAGACACAACACACAGTATGGCAAAGTGAAACAATACATTATAATTGATTGCTGATGTAAGTATAATGTAAGTGTGTGTGTTTTCTTGTTATCAGGAATAGATAATATATATATATATATATATATATATATATGTATATATATATATATATATATGTAATTATAATTAAATATATATAATCTAGTAGATTAACTTAGACTTAACTTAGATTGACCCCACCCATGTATTGATTGTAGTCCTCTATCATCACAGGTTTAATGATTTCTTCAACACCAGTGTGAAGTCTTGCATTTTTCTTCTTAACAATCTTATTGAAATCGTATATGATCAAATTGGACTATCGTAAGGCCATTTGGAACGATTCATGACAATGTATATACATATTATTATACAAGCGTACATAAAGTCTAGACACAAAGATTGTTATTGATGTATATGAGGATGATTCTTAGTATTCATAATGTAATTTGGTATGGTATGGTAATCTTTAAAAAATGGGAGTACATACAAATGAGTTTTACAAATGTTACATTGGTACTGTTTTTGTGATCTTTTTTTCCTCGGGCCTTGCATACTTTAGACTGGGACGTACTCCATAAGGTGTATCTTTTTGAACAGGTTCTGGAAATCCATGTTCGCTCAATCTCATTGGAAGTACTGTTGTTGAGGCAATGTGCCTTCTGTCAACTGGTTATTTATGACCGTCTAGTATCCGGCAGCCAATGTGTGGTAAAGTTTTTCAGCAACTATATTGTGCAAAATATTGGTGTTAACAATGGATACATCAAATAAGTGAAATAATACTTTCTTCCACTACTTGCCTGACCTGCGTACATATCCATAATATAGTAGGAGTTGATTGCACTTGTCGACTCCGCCCATATCGTATTGTATTCTTCAACTACTTTTGCCACGTCTACTCCTCCATCTACTGCTCTGGTTCTCCTCCGCTTATCTATCATATTTTCATTATGCAAGGTTGATAACACGTGTACCACTAGCTTGTCAGACCACTTCGGACACGAAAATCCATCTGTTGCATAATAAGAATAGACTTAACCTACATCTTACATTTTAGGCTAACGTAAGTACAGTTGATTGTTACTTTTTACCATTTGTTAATTTTGCTAATTGAAATTCTCTACTCAATCCCTTCTGATTCAGCGAAAAGTGTATATTGGTACACACATGATATCCACTTATTGATAAAGGAGACATGAGATCACTTTGTACGCTAGCCCTTGCTCAGGGACACCATCTTCTCTTTTCCTGTATGACTCGTAAACAACCATTATAGTAAGTATAATATCCCATTTAGTGGGCTTCTTGAGCATGTACTAGAACCACGAGAGTCTTCCTTTGTGTCCAATGATACTCTCATCAACAGCAATTTCTCTATTGGGAATATAAACCAACTAGAATGACTCGTTAAGCTGATCAAGATTTCATCAATAATTCAAACCTTCTGCATGATATGACTGACTATATCACTATGAAATGACCATTTGCTGCTCCGGTATGATCTACAAATAAGTAAGTTGTACAGGAAATTCACAAATTTTTAGGGCTTCCTAATAAAATTACAATTACAAGTAAGTGTAATAAATAAAACTTGCAATTCATATCAATCTATTTCCTTGGTTATAATGAATACCTCACAGACAGATATCTAACTAGTCCCTTTGTAATTATTATGGCTAGTAATGGGTCAACTTCCTCATGCTTTATCAGATTTCTACTCCAGTCATGACCAAGAGCGTTGGGATGATTATGCATGTAAGATTCAATTTGACACAGGATAGGTAGCTGTTTCAACAAAGATCAAATCTTTTACTGCTGATGAAAAGTATAGATTGAAGAAAGCAAGTGGTGGTTTTTGGTTATATCAAGAGTAAGCCCAGGTGATGCAGTAAATGGATGAACTATAAAGTTACTTTGCTATTATTGGTAGTCTTTAGTTAACTATAGGTAGGCTAGCTGTAGCAGTAGTGCTAGTACTGGGCAAAGCTGTTGCTGGAGAGGTGGCAACCAATGGATGAACTACAATAATTATTATTATTTTGTACATGTGTGTAAAATCATCTTATCCGTGGGTGTAGGTGGAGCTAGGAAACTGCTTCTTGTTGGTAAAGGTGGAGCTGAAGAGTTACATTTTAGTACAAAGCTTTCAGAAGTCAGCCTTGCTAGTAAATGGCTTTGCAAAAGATCTGTCAGTGCTTCTTCTTCATCAATGTAGCTGTAGAAATCACTGTCTGAATAGTCACTTTCAGCACCATCAATACACTGTAAAAGGAGGTCTGGGTCAGAAGGCAACTGTATAAACCTTCTGCTTGTCAATGCCATGACGCTTTAGCCATGTTGATAGCTTTACAAACCAGTGATTGCAATCATATTCACGTTCTTGCTTTCGAAAAACAGTCCAGGTGCCTCGGTAATAGTTACTGTGCAAAATTGCGATTCCACCCACTCAATAATTGCATCCGCCTGCTCATAATTACGCAACCACCCGTTAAAGGGTTCACATTAATACCTGTTCCTTTTTTTAGCAAAATGGGTTTTCAAATATCGGCATTTTGGGCACCTAAAAAAATTAGCAAAAGGATTTAAAACATGTGCAATTTTCGCACTAAAATGCTTTTTAAAGAGGCTGTGACAACTGACACATTTTGCTGCCAAAAAAGTTTTAAACAAGGGTTAAAACACATATTTTTGGCACAAAAAAAATTAGGACTTGTATATTTTGGCACCAAAAACATAGAAAAAAGTTTTTAAAAAACTGCAATTTCCACAAAAAATATACACATTAAAATATACATTTTAGCAATAGAAGACTCTATTCCAGTTAATAGACTAAATGTCTTTAAGCCTTTATTGCAAATAGTTTGCAGTGGTAAGTATAAACCCATTAGTGTAAGTAGTTCGCATTGTTAAGTTTACCAAAATACTGTAAACCCTAACAATCCTTTAAATTAAAGAGTTTCAAGATTTAATGGAAATTAACTTAATAAAGAGTCAATTGCAGTTTATTGAGTTATACTCTCTGAGTCCTTTAATCTAGGCAGTTTAATTAAAAAATGTTCACTGCTGTTCATTTAGTTAGTTTCTTTAAGTCCTTTAGTCTAAGCACTTTGCATTTTATTGAGTTAACTTTATAAAGTAAATTGCTAGGACTAAAGGACTTAAAGGGACTAAATAAATAAACTGCCATTAACAATATATTTAGTTTCTTCGCATTAATGCTCTAAAGTCTTTAATTTAAAGACTTTAGAAGGTTTAGACTATTGAGTTTAGTTTATAAAATAAACTGCTGAGACTAAGGGACTTAAAGGGACTAAGTAAATAAACTGCCATTAACAGCTTATTAACTTTGTTTGCATTAACAGTCTAAGTCTTTAATTTAAAGACTTCAGAAGGTTTAGACTGTTGAGTAAATTTCAAATAGTAAACTGCTCAGACTAAAGGACTTAAAGGGACTAACTAAGTAAACTGCCATTAACAGTTTATTAAGTTTGTTTGCAATAACAATTTTAAATCTTTAAATTAAAGACTTTAGAAGGTTTAGACTGTGGAGTAAATTTTAAAAAGTAAACTGCTCAGACTGAAGGACTTAAAGGGACTAACTAAGTAAACTGCCATTAACAGTTTGTCGAGCTTGTTTGCATTAATGCTCTAAAGTCTTTAATTTAAAGACTTTAGAAGGTTTAGACTATTGAGTGAACTTTCTAAAGTAATCTGTTCAGACTAAAGGAGTTAAAGAGACCAACCAAATAAGCTGCAATTAATTGTTTACTAAGTTGGTGTGTATTAAAACATTCAAGTCTTTAATTTAAAGACTTTAAGAGGGTTAGGCTATTGATTTCAGTTTATTAAGTAAACTGCAAAGACTAAAGGACTTAAACCGACTAACTAAATAAACTGCCATTAACAGTTTATTAAGTTTGTTTGCATTAATGCTTTAAAGTCTTTAATTTAAAGACTTTTGAAGGTTTAGATTTTTGAGTGAATTTTATAAAGTAAACTGCTCAAAATAAAAGACTTAAAGGGACTAACTAAATAAACTGGAATTAACATTTTATCAAGTTTGTTTCCAATAACGCTCTAATGTCTTTAATTTAAAGACTTTAGAAGTTTAGACTATTGACTTAAGGTTATAAAATAAACTGCTGAGACTAAAGGCCTTAAAACGACTAACTAAATAAACTACCATTAACAGTTTATTAAGTTTGTTTGCATTAACGCTTTAAGTCTTTAATTTAAAGACTTTAGAAGGTTTAGACTATTGGGTGTACTTTAAAAAGGAAACTGATCAGACTAAAGGACTTAAATGGACTAACTAAATAAACATCAATTAACAGTTTATTAAGTTGGTTTGTATTAAAGCACTAAAGTCTTTAATTTAAAAACTTTAGAAGGTTTAGACTATTGAGTGAACTTTCTAAAGTAATCTGTTCAGACTAAAGGACTTAAAGGGACCAACTAAATAAGCTGCATTTAACAGTTTACTAAGTTGGTGTGTACAGTTTATTAAGTTTGTTTGCATTAACGTTCTAAAGTCTTTAATTTAAAGACTTTATAAGGTTTCGACTATTGAGTTTAGTTTATAAAATAAACTGCATAGACTAAGGGACTTAAAGGGACTAAGTACATAAACTGCCATTAAAAGCTTATTAACTTTGTTTCATTAACGTTCTAAAGTTTTTAATTCAATGACTTTAGAAGGTTGAGACTGTAGAGTTAACTTTATAAAGTAAACTGCTCAGACTAAAGGACTGAAAGGGACTATCTAAATAAACTGCCATTAACAGTTTATTAAGTTTCTTTCCATTAACGCTCTAAAGTCTTTAATTTAAAGACTTTAGAAGGTTTAGACTACTTTAAAATGTACACCCAATAGTTCCTTTATATATTTAGTCCCTTTAAGTCTTTTGGACTTAGCAATTTACTTTATAAACTTCAATCAACAGTCTAAACCTTCTAAAGTCTTTAAATTAAAGACTTCAGAGCGTTAACACAAACAAACTTACTAAACTGTTAATAGCAGTTTATTTATACTCTGTCCGAGTTGACAAAAGCCACCCAGACGTGTGAATAACTTTGCCGTTTTACGTGCTATCCACATGGGACTTGCACCAATCGATTCAGCTTGCAAACGCGCATTTTATATATAAAATTTGGCTCTCTAGCGCTACGATAAAGTATCAAACTATAAAACTCCATACATTTTGAATGGCATCCCTTTTGCATACTTTGAATTGCACACCTTCGAGCAGATAACAAAAATCGATTTTCACCTCGAAAAGTCAGCCAAATATAACCGAGAAGCCAGCCGACTATCACATGGCAAGTCAAAATTACAATTCTAATTATAAAAATAAATGCCTTCGTATCAATTATACTATTAAAATGATAACCAGGTATCGTCTTTTGCAAAGTCCGTTTGCGCCTGCCAAGTTCCTCGAAATATTCATAGACATTCACAGCAACCTCCTTTGTTTGTGATCGCAATCTTTTTCCACTTACAAGCACGAGAAAAAACGTGGTGTGTTCGCATGACATCCACGTGAACAAATAATGAAAACACTTAACACGTACTTCAGCGCTAACAGGCGAGGAAATACCTCACGTTACATTCCATGCATAAAACACCTTTTTTTTAATAAAGGGCTTTTCTCAACTCAGACAGAGTATAGTTAGTACCATTAAATCCTTTAGACTGAACAGTTTACTTTATAAACTTCACTCAATAGTCTAAACCTTCTAAAGTCTTTAAATTAAAGACTTTAGAGCGTTAATTCAAACCAACTTAATAAAATGTTAATTGCAGTTTATTTAGTTAGTAACGTTAACTCTTTTAGACTGAGCAGTTTACTTTATAAACTTCATTCAATAGTCTAAACCTTCTAAAGTCTTTAAATTAAAGACTTTAGACCCTTAATGCAAACCAACTTACTAAACTGTTAATAGCAGTTTATTTAGTTAGTCCCATTAAGTCCTTTAGACTGAACAATTTACTTTATAATCTTCACGCAATAGTCTAAACCTTCTAAAGTCTTAAAAGTAAAGACTTTAAAGCGTTAAAGCAAACCAACTTACTAAACTGTAAATTGCACTTTATTTAGTTAGTCCCATTTAGTCCTTTAGACTGAGCAGTTTACTTTATAAACTTCACTCAATAGTCTAAACCTTCTAAAGTCTTTAACTTAAAGACTTTACAGCGTTAATGAAAACTAACTTACTAAACTGTTAATAGCTGTTTATTTAGTTAGTGCCATAAAGTCCTTTAGACTGAGCAGTATACTTTATAAAAATCTTTCAATAGTTAAACCTTCTAAAGTCTTTAACTTAAAGACTTTAGAGCGTTAATGCAAACTAACTTACTAAACTGTTAATAGCTGTTTACTTAGTTAGTGCCATAAAGTCCTTTAGAGCGTTAATTCAAACCAACTTAATAAAATGTTAATTGCAGTTTATTTAGTTAGTAACGTTAACTCTTTTAGACTGAGAAGTTTACTTTATCAACTTCTCTCAATAGTCTAAATCTTCTGAAGTCTTTAAATTAATGAGTTTAGAGCGTTCACGCAAACCAACTTACTAAACTGTTAATAGCCGTTTATTTAGTTAGTCACTTTAAGTCCTTTAGACTGAGCAGTTTACTTTATAAACTTCACTCAATAGTCTAAACCTTCTAAAGTCTTCAACTTAAAGACTTTAGAGCATTAATGCAAACCAACTTACTAAACTGTTAATTGCAGTTTATTTAGTTAGTCCCATTAGAGGCGTGGCTCAATGATCGGACACTCTGGTGTTTTTACTGTTTTTAAATAAACAGAGCATTCGAAGCTGACTTTCGACACCAGCTTCAAGTGCCCCAATCCATCATATAGTTATTGCAAAGAATATACTGAAAAAGAAATCTTTTTGCACAATTTACAAGCATATATCCTGTACACTTGAGATCATGATAAAATGGACATTCTTATGTAGATTTGAACGATGACCATATCTTGATAACAATTATAGCTTGAACGTTATCTCTGCTTTTGAACAGTATATAATATGTGAAGAATTAACTGTCAAAATTTGGAGAAATTTCTACGTACAGTTCTGAATATACATCTCTTTGAAAACATGAACTCATGGACGAATAAACGGACATTTAAGAGAAGTTCTTTTCTAAAGTAGGTGATAAGTTCTTGATATTTATTAACTCAAATTTGACAATCACAAATACTGTTTATTAATTATTCAAATTCACTGTGCATGAAAAAATAATTTTACTACAAAAAGTCTAGTAGTTAATTATTATATGTCACACATAAAACAAACAAAATTTAGTGATTTTTCTTTCTTGATCCCAACACATACCATGTGGTACCACTGGAAACATTTTTCACATTCCACCCAATTAGTCGCTTTAGTGTGAAAACATAAATTATTAGAACATGCTGATAGTTTTTCTGTAATGAAATACATGAATTGTATTATTATATTGTGAATATTTTCATACTGGTTGTCAGGTTATTCTTTGACTGCTCTAGTGTAGTTTCTAAAATGGCAAGCCACTATTAAAGGGTTAATTATAGTATAATGTCACATACCATTATCACTGAGTCCATTCTTGTCATATTCACTGAGTCCTATCTTTTTTTAACTTCTCTTGCTAGTACTTTTGGTACATCTCTTCCTCCCTGTAACAAGGATAATTAACTTTAAAATACTTCAATATATATACATTACACATACTGGAAATTTGAGAATTTTTAGGTAATGTCTTTGACTGCTCTAGTGTAGTTTCTAACATGGCAAGCCACTATTAAAGGGTTAATTATAACATAATGTAACATACCATTATCACTGAGTCCATTCTTGTCATATTCGTAGAGTCCTATCTCTTCTTCACTTCTCTTGCTAGTATTTCTGGTACATCTCTTCCTCCCTGTAACAAGGATAATTAACTTTAAAATACTTCAATATATATACATTACACATACTGGAAATTTGAGAATTTTTAGGTAATGTCTTTGACTGCTCTAGTGTAGTTTCTAAAATGGCAAGCCACTATTAAAGGGTTAATTATAATATAATGTCACATACCATTATCACTGAGTCCATTCTTGTCATATTCATAGAGTCCTATCTCTTCTTCACTTCTCTCGCTAGTACTTCTGGTACATCTCTTCCTCCCTGTAACAAGGATAATTAACTCAAAAATACTAAAATATATATATACATTACACATACTGGAAATTTGAGAACTTTTGGTTACTGTTCTAGTGCACTTTCTAAAATAGCAAGCCATAAATTCAAAGTATAATTAACCTCAGGCTGTATCACTTACTATTCTCATCTACTTCACTGAGACTGATGTCTCCATCACTGGATTTACATGCTGTAGCATCTAAAGATAATTCTTCAGGATGGAATATTTTTTTCCATTTTTCATATCTGATGTCAGGTAGATCATGACCATTCTCATACTTCCTAGAAAACCGACTGTGCTTTCTTCTGTAAAATCAAATTTTGATGTACTCTGTTCACTTTGTTTTTTTTCTTTCTTTTGTCTCTCTTTCTCGGCTTTTTCAACTGCTCTTTTAAGCTTTCTCTCCTCTACCTCCTTCTTTTTCTGTTCTCGTTCCATTGCCTTCTTTTCTCGCTGTTGCTTTCTAAGATCTTTAGCTTTTAATTCATCTGCTTTCTTCATTTCTTTTTCTCTTATCAACTGAAGATTTTCAGAACTTGTTAAAACACGAGCACTGTGGTTTGTCTTTTTCTCATTACTTGGTAGCTGAGGTAAAGTAAGAAAATCATGAAGAGTAGATGGCTTAACTTTTGTAATGTAATCTTCGTCTTCAGAAAAGTTACCATAGTAACCACAGGTACTGTCTTGACTACAAGTGTCTTTCTCATAATAATCAATGCTTTCACTATCGGAAGTAATACAGGTATGAGGATGAGATTTAGCTGGGCTATACAGAGGAAGAAACAGTCTCATCTTGGAGGTTATCATATCTATTTTCCCATCCTCCTCAAGTTGCAAGTAACGTAATACTGCATACCTGTTGAGGGGGTATATACCAGTGGATCTAAACCCAGCAACAATATTAGCTGGTGTCATCGCCTTTGTCCAGGCTCGACTAAACGTTTCGGTGAAATTAAATCTATTAACAGCTTCCCCAGGATTACAGGACATGTAGAGATGACACTCATTATTGTATGCGTTTTTTAAGGGGCTAAAACATGACCTGTCCAATGGTTGACACAAATGAGTTGTATGAGGTGGCAAGCAAAATAAGATGATCTGATTTGCAGCAGCTGTCCTGATCAATTGAGGTTGGTAATGTGAAGAATGTCCATCCAGGAGTAACAAGATGGGTCGCTGTGGAGGGATGTGAAGTAAGAAGTGATTAGTAAACCATTCCTAAATCAATTCGGAATCTATCCATCCATTTTTAGACACCCCTTATGCAGTACCTGAGATTTCTCCTTTTGTGAAATTGGGCTTGAGTTTTTTCCGATCAAAAATTATCATCGGAGGCAAAAGGTAACCAGAAGCACTGCATGCTGACAAAACAGTAATTTGGGCTTTATCACCACTAGTAATACAGGAAATATCTCTCTGACCTTGTACTCCAATTATTTTGCCAGGTTTATGTTCCAATGGGAACCCGCTCTCATCACAGTTAAAAATCAGCATTGGTCATTCAAGCAAATTATTAGACTTCAATGTTTCTTCAAGCAAGTCAAAATATCGATTTATGACATCTGGGTTAGCTGCAATAGCTCTACGATATGCTAATTTGGATCCATATCTTAATCGTAGTTTTGGATGCCGCTTCACAAATGAGCCCCACCAACCAGTAATGACATTGACATCTTCAACTTCACATTGACGTTTCTTTGCTAGTGCTGCTCTAACAATACAAAGAACTTGTTCCTTTGTCCGAGCGAAGCCAATTTTAGCTGAACCTACCAAAAATGTTACTAGTTCTTCTTCTTCAATGTCATTTAAGTATCGAGGGGGTCCACTGTGAGCACCAAAAGAGACATTACCAGACACTCGGTCCCATAATCTTGACTTTGCCACATTATACATTTCAGCAGCTTTTCTAAGAGTAAATCGTCCTTTAGCCACGTCCTTTGCTGCTATACGTAACTGGGTCTCACTCCACCGCTTGTAGTGCCTATTCCTTGGCTTTTTTCCTCCAGAGGATAACCTAGGCTATTAAAGAAGATGTAACTATAACATAATAAATCATATATAAACAAAGAAAAATAGACTCATGTCAGGGGCACTTAAAAACGGACTTGCATGTTTTCAAACAATTAATTGTCTCAGCACCCAATTAAGCACATAAACTTTATGGTTTGCAATAAGTCATTTGTACAAAGGTTTTTCACAATCTTATACTAATTGTCATAGCTTTGTAGAGAGACTCCTAGTTATGTATAAAACATAGAAAGACTCTAGCTCATTGTAGTGGACTATTGCATTCTGAAGATTCAATAAGACCAGATGAAAACAAATAAGTAAGGCAGATATGTCTACTAGTATGCTTAAAGGTATACATCTCTTCTCTACTTCATAACAAAGACTATACATTGCACCAATGACTACATGTGATATAACTATATACTGCAATTATTTAAAGCCTTTGATCATATCATGAATTTTGAATAAGCAACTCATTAGAACTCATTTCTCTATCAAAATAATGACTAGTGACTTTAACATGTTATCTGCCTACCCTTCCTCCTATTTTTGTGACTATGACATCATACCTATAGTATAATAGATGGTCTATGACATATTTTAGTTTATGTGATGACTTTATCTTTTTTTCTCAAAGGTATTGAAAACAATAATATTGTCATATAGTTAATTGATTATCATTTAAAAATTTATTTCACCGAGATTATTATAAATCAAATATCTATCACATGTTTACCTACTTACAGTAAAGTTAGTCATAAAGTCAAGCAGCTATTAAGCCTTAGTACAACACTCTTATTATTAAAAAAGTGAACTGACTCTGTTATTACAGACATATTTACTAATCACTAAAATGGCCAGGGTTGACTAAGGTATTACAAACACATAGCTCAAGCCATCAAGTCTTCCACATTGACATCTATACATTATCACAAATTACCATGTTTGATTCTTTCCACGATAGTTAATACAAGAGAGTCCTGCCTAAGGTTTAACTTGAGGTAGATTTAGTTGATAGAAAGAGAAAGACTCAGAAACTGACAGAAAACTCCTAGTTAACGTTTAGACTTAAGGTTGTGTTGTCCGCCAAATCATACCACGTGCCCGCGAATACATTCAAGTCTGTAAAAGCACCAAAAACAAAGCTCGTTCACAACACGGAGTTTAGTTAGGAAACTGTGTAAGGAAAGTGTATTCATTGAGCATAACCAAGAGCCACATTGTACGGAATCAATAAGCTATCTTCAAATTTTTAGAAGAAAAAGTGTCTGAAAATAGATTTGTCCGTCCATTGATTTTCGACTCTAAGTCCTTTAGACTGAGCAGTTTACTTTATAAATTTCACTCAATAGTCTAAACCTTATAAAATTTTAAATTAAAGACTTTAGAGCGTTAACGCAAACAAACTTACTAAACTGTTAATTGCAGATTATTTAGTTAGTCCCATTAAGTCCTTTGGACTGAGCAATTTACTTTATAAACTTCACTCAATAGTGTAAACATTCTAAAGTCTTTAAATTAAAGACTTTAGAGCGTTAATACAAACCAACTTACTGAACTGTTAGTAGCAGCTTCTTGAGTTAGTCCCATTAACACCATTACACCTAGCAGTTTACTTTAAAAACTTCTCTCAATAGTCTACACCTTCTAAGGTCTTTAAATTAAAGGCTTTAGAGCGTTAATGCAAACCCATTTACTAAACTGTTCATTGCAGTTTATTTATTTAGTGTCATTAAGTCCTTTAGACTGAACAGTTTACTTTATAAAATTCCCTCAATAGTCTAAACCTTCTAAAGTCTTTAAATTAAAGACTTTAGAGCGTTAATGCAAACCAACTTACTAAACTGTTAGTAGCAGCTTGATGAGTTAGTCCTATTAGTCCTTTCGACGGAGCAATTTACTTCATAAAATTCACTCAATAGTCTAAACCTTCTAAAGTCTTTAAATTAAAGACTTTAGACCCTTAATGCAAGCCACCTTACTAAACTGTTAATTGCAGGTTATTTAGTTAGTTGCACTAAGTCCGTTAGTCTTAGCAAATTACTTTATAAAATTCACTCAAGAGTCTAAACCTTTAAAGACATTCAATTAAAGACTTTCGACAGTTAATGTAAACCAACTTACTAAACTGTTAGTAGCAGTTTGTATAGTTAGTCCCATTAAGTCCTTTAGACTGAGCAGTTTTCTTTATAAACTTCACTCAAAAGTCTAAACCTCCTAAAGTCTTTAACTTAAAGACTTTAAAGCGTTAATGCAAAAAACTTACTAAACATTTAATAGCTGTTTATTTAGTTAGTGCCGTAAAGACCTTTATACTGAGCAGTTTACTTTATAAACTTCACTCAATTGCCTAAACCTTTTTAAGTCTTTGACTTAAACACTTTAGAGAATTAATGCTAACAAATTTACTAAACTGTTAGTAGCAGTTTCTTTAGTTAGTCCCGTTAAGTCCTTTACACTGAGCAGTTTACTTTATAAACTTCACTCAATAGTCTAAACCTTCTAAAGTCTTTAACTTAAAGACTTTAGAGTGTTAATGCAAACCAACTTACTAAAATGTTAGTAGCAGTTTATTTATTTAGTACCATTAAGTCCTTTAGACTGAGCAGTTTTCTTTATAAACTTCACTCAATAGTGTAAACCTTCTAAAGTCTTTAACTTAAAGGCTTTAGACCGTTAATGCAAACAAACTTGCTAAAAATTTAATAGCTGTTTATTTAGTTAGTGCAATAAAGACCTTTATACCGAGCAGTTTACTTTATAAACTTCACTCAATAGTCTAAACCTTCTAAAGTCTTTAACTTAAAGACTTTAGAGCGTTAATGCAAACCAACTTACTAAACTGTTAATAGCTGTTTATTTAGTTAGTGCTATAAAGACCTCTATAGTGAACATTTTACTTTATACACTTCAGTCAATAGCCAAAACCTTATAAAGTGTTTAACTTAAAGACTTTAGAGCGTTAATGCAAAAACACTTACTAAACTGTTAGTTGCAGTTTGTTTAGTTAGTCCAACTAAGTCCTTTAGACTGAGCAGTTTACTTTATAAAATTCACTCAATAGTCTAAACATTCTAAAGTCTTTAACTTAAAGACTTTATAGCGTTAATGCAAACAAACATTCTAAACTGTTAATAGCAGTGTGCTTAGATAGTCCCATTAAAACCTTTAGACTGAGTGCTTACTTTATTAAATTTACTCAATAGTCTAAACCTTCTAGAGTTTTTAAATTAAAACTTCAGAGCGTTAATGCAAAAAAGCTAATTAAACTGTTATAGCTGTTTATTTAATTAGTGCCATAAAGTCCCTTAGACTGTGCAGTTTACTATATCAACATCAATAAATAGTGTAAACCTTCTAAAGTCTTTAACTTAAAGACTTTAGAGCGTTAATGCAAACAAACTTACTAAAATGTTAGTAGCAGTTTCTTTAGTTAGTCCCATTAAGTCCTTTAAACTGAGCACCTTACTTTATACACTTCACTCAATAGTCTAAACATTTTAAAGTCTTTAACTTAAAGACTTTAGAGTGTTAATGCAAACTAATTTACTAAACTGTTAATAGAAGCTTATTTAGTTAGTGCCATAAAGTCCTTTACACTTAGCAGTTTACTTTATAATCTTCACTCAATTGTCTAAACCTTCTAAAGTCTTTAACTTAAAGACTTTAGAGCGTTAATGCAAACAAACTTACTAAACTTTTAATAGCTGTTTACTTAGTTAGTGCCATAAAGACCTTTATACTGAGCATTTTACATTATAAACTTCATTCAATAGTCTAAACTTTCTAAAGTCCTTAACTTAAAGACTTTAGAGCGTTAATGCAAATTAACTTACTAAACTGTTAATAGCTGTTTATTTATTTAGTGCCATAAAGTCCTTTAGACTGAGCAGTTTACTTTATAAAATTGATTCAATAGTCTAAACATTCTAAAGACTTTATCTTAAAGACTTTAGAGCGTTAATGCAAACCAACTTACTGAAGTTGTAATAGCTGTTTATTTAGTTAGAGCCAAAAAGAGCTTTATATTGAGCATTTTACTTTATAAACTTCAGTCAATAATCTAAACCTTTTAAAGTCTTTAACTTAAAGACTTTGGAGCGCTAATGCAAAATAACTTACAAAACTGTTAGTAGCAGTTTGTTTAGTTACTCCCATTAAGTCCTTCAGGCTGAGCAGTTTACTTTATACACTTAACTAAACAGTCTAAACCTTCTAAAGTCTTCAACTTAAATACTTTAGATCGTTAATTCAAACTTACTTACTAAACTGTTAATAGCTGCTTATTTACTTAGTACCATAAAGTCCTTTAGACAGAGCAGTTTACTTTATAAACTTCTCTCAATTGTTTAAACTTTCTAAAGTCTTTAACTTAAAGACTTTCGATCGTTAATGCAAATGAACTTACTGAACTGTTAATATGCGGTTTATTTAGTAAGTGCCATAAGGTCGTTTAGACTGAGCAGTTTACTTTAATAAATTCACTCAAAAGTCTAAACTTTCTAAAGTCTTTGACTTAAAGACTTTAGAGCATCATGCAAACAAAGTTACTAAACCGTTAATAGAAGTTTTATTAGTTAGTAACATTAAGTCCTTTAGACTGAGTTAATGCAAATTAACTTACTAAACTGTTAATAGCTGTTTATTTAGATAGTGCAATAAAGTCATTTAGACTGAGCAGTTTACTTTATAAACTTCTCTCAATAGTCTAAACCTTCTAAAGTCTTTAACTTACAGACTTTAGAGGGTTAATGCAAACTAACTTACTAAACTGTTAATAGCTGTTTATTTAGTTAGTGTCATAAAGTCCTTTAGACTGAGCAGTTTACTTTATAAAAATCTCTCAATAGTCTAAACTTTCTAAAGTCTTTAACTTAAAGACTTTAGAGCGTTAATGCAAACTAACTTACTAAACTGTTAATAGATGTTTATTTAGTTAGTGCCATAAAGTCCTTTAGACTGAGCAGTTTACTTTATAAACTTCTCTCAGTAGTCTAAACCTTCTAAAGTCTTTAACTTAAAGACTTTAGAGCGTTAATGCAAACTAACTTACTAAACTGTTAATAGCTGTTTATTTAGTTAGTGCCATAAAGTCCTTTAGACTGAGCAGTTTACTTTATAAACTTCTCTCAAAAGTCTAAACCTTCTAAACTCATTAACTTAATGACTTTAGAGAGTTAATGCAAACTATCTTACTAAACTGTTAATAGCTGTTTATTTAGTTAGTGCCATAAAGTCCTTTAGACTGAGCAGTTTACTTTATAAACCTCTCGCAATAGTCTAAACCTTCTAAAGTCTTTAACTTAAAGACTTTAGAGCGTTAATGCAAACAAACTTACTAAACTGTTAATTGCTGTTTATTTAGTTAGTGCCATAAAGTCCTTTACACTGAGCAGTTTACTTTATAAACTTCTCTCAATAGTCTAAACCTACTAAAGTCTTTAACTTAAAGACTTTAGAGCGTTAATTCAAAGTAACTTACTAAACTGTCAATAGCTGTTTATTTAGTTAGTACCGTAAAGTCCTTTAGACTGAGCAGTTTACTTTATAAACTTCTCTCAATAGTCTAAACCTACTATACTCTTTATTTTAAAGACTTTAGATCGTTAATTCAAAGTAACTTACTAAACTGTGAAAAGCTGTTAATTTACTTAGTGCCATAAAGTCCTTTATACTGAGCAGTTTACTTTATAAACTTCTCTCATTAGTTTAAACCTTCTAAAATCTTTAACTTAAAGACCTTAGAGCGTTAATGGAAACAAACATACTAAACTGTTAATTGCAGTTTACTTAGTTAGTGCCAGAAAGTCCTTTAGACTGAGCAGTTTATTTTATAAACTTCTCTCAATAGTCTAAACTTTCTAAAGTCTTTAACTTAAAGACTTTAGAGCGTTAATGCAAACTAACTTACTAAATTGTTAATAGCTGTTTATTTAGTTAGTGCCATAAAGTCCTTTAGACTGAACAGTTTACTTTATAAACTTCTCTCAATAGTCTAAACCTACTAAAGTCTTTAACTTAAAGACTTTAGAGCTTTAATTCAGAGTAACTTACTAAACTGTTCATAGCTGTTTATTTAGTTAGTGCCGTAAAGTCCTGTAGACTGTGCAGTTTACTTTATAAACTTCTCTCCATAGTCTAAACCTACTAAAGTCTTTATTTTAAAGACTTTAGAGCGTTAATGCAAACTAATTACTAAACTGTGAAAAGCTGTTAATTTACTTAGTGCCATAAAGTCCTTTAGACTGAGAAGTTTACTTTATTAACTTCTCTCAATAGTCTAAACCTTCTAAATTCTTTAACTTAAAGACTTTAGAGCGTTAACGCAAACTAACTTACTAAACTGTTAATAGCTGTTTATTTTGTTTGTGCCATAAGGTTCTATAGATTGAGCAGTTTACTTTATAAAAATGTCTCAACAGTCTAAACATTCTAAAGTCTTTAACTTAAAGACTTTACAGTGTTAATGCAAACTAACTTACTAAACTGTTTATAGCTGTTTACTTAGTTAGTGCCATAAAGGCTTTAGAATGAGCAGTTTACTTTATAAACTTCTCTCATCAGTCTAAACCATCTAATGTCTTTATCTTAAAGACTTTAGAGCGTTAATGCAAACTAACTTACAAAACTGTTAATAGCTTTTTATTTAGTTAGTTCTATAAAGTCCTTTAGAGTGAGCAGTTTATTTCATAAACTTCTCTCAATAGTCTAAACATTCTAAAGTCTTTAACTTAAAGACTTTATAGCGTTAATGCAAACTAACTTACTAAACTGTTAATACCTGTTTATTTAGTTAGTGCCTTAAAGTCCTTTCGACTGAGCAGTTTACTTTATATACTCTCTCAATAGTCTAAACCTACTAAAGTCTTTATTTTAAAGACTTTAGAGCGTTAATGCTAAGTAACTTACTAAACTGTGAAATGCTGTTAATTTACTTACTGCCATAAAGTCCTTTAAACTGAGCAGTTTACTTTATCAACTTCTCTCAATAGTCTAAAGCTTCTAAAGTGTTTAACTTAAAGACTTTAGAACGTTAATGCAAACAAACATACTAAACTGTTAATTGCTGTTTACTTAGTTAGTGCCATAAAGTTCTTTAGACTGAGCAGTTTATTTTCTAAACTTCTCTCAATAGTCTAAACCTTATAAAGTCTTTAACTTAAAGACTTTAGAGCGTTAATGCAAACTAACTTACTAAACTGTTAATAGCTGTTTATTTAGTTAGTGCCATAAAGTCCTTTAGACTGAGCAGTTTACTTTATAAACTTCTCTCAATAGTCTAAACCATCTAAAGTCTTTAACTTAAAGACTTTAGAGCGTTAATTGAAACTAACTTACTAAACTGTTAATAGCTGTTTATTTAGTTAGTGCCATAAAGTCCTATAGACTGAGCAGTTTACTTTATAAACTTCTCTGAATAGTCTAAACCTTCTAAAGTCTTTAACTTAAAGAGTTTAGAGCGTTAATGCAAACTAACTTACTAAATTGTTAATAGCTTTTTATTTAATTAGTGCCATAAAGTCCTTTAGACTGAACAGTTTACTTTATAACCTTCTCTCAATAGTCTAAACCTACTAAAGTCTTTAACTTAAAGACTTTAGAGCGTTAATTCAAAGTAACTTACTAAACTGTTAATAGCTGTTTATTTAGTTAGTGCCGTAAAGTCCTTTAGACTGAGCAGTTTGCTTTATAAACTTCTCTCCATAGTCTAAACCTACTAAAGTCTTTATTTTAAAGACTTTAGAGTGTTAATGTAAACTAACTTACTAAACTGTGAAAAGCTGTTAATTTACTTAGTGCCATAAAGTCCTTTAGACTGAGCAGTTTACTTTATAAACTTCTCTCAATAGTCTAAACCTTCTAAAGTCTTTAACTTAAAGACTTTACAGCGTTAATGCAAACTAACTTACTAAACTGTTAATAGCTGTTTATTTAGTTAGTGCCGTAAAGTCCTTTAGACTGAGCAGTTTGCTTTATAAACTTCTCTCCATAGTCTAAACCTACTAAAGTCTTTATTTTAAAGACTTTAGAGTGTTAATGTAAACTAACTTACTAAACTGTGAAAAGCTGTTAATTTACTTAGTGCCATAAAGTCCTTTAGACTGAGCAGTTTACTTTGTAAACTTCTGTCAATAGTCTAAACCTTCTAAAGTCTTTAACTTAAAGACTTTAGAGCGTTAATGCATACTAACTTACTAAACTGTTAATAGCTGTTTATTTTGTTAGTGCCATAAAGTCCTATAGACTGAGCAGTTTACTTTATAAAAATCTCTCAATAGTCTAAACATTCTAAAGTCTTAAACTTAAAGACATTAGAGCGTTAATGCAATGTAACTTACTAAACTGTTAATAGCTGTTTATTTAGTTAGTGCCGTAGAGTCCTTTAGACCGAGCAGTTTACTTTATAAACTACTCTCATTAGTCTAAACCTTCTAATGTCTTTAACTTAAAGACTTTAGAGCGTTAATGCAAACTAACTTACTAATCTGTTAATAGCTGTTTATTTAGTTAGTGCCATAAAGTCCTTTCGACTGAGCAGTTTACTTTATAAACTACTCTCAATAGTCTAAACCTTCTAAAGTCTTTAACTTAAAGACTTGAGAGCGTTAATGCAAACTAACCTACTAAATTGTTAATAGCTGTTTACTTAATTAGTGCCATAAAGTCCTTATACTGAACAGTTTACTTTATAAACTTCTCTCAATAGTCTAAACCTACTAAAGTCTTTAACTTGAAGACTTTAGAGCATTAATTCAAAGTAACTTACTAAACTGTTAATAGCTGCTTACTTAGTTAGTGCCGTAAAGTCCTGTAGACTGAGCAGTTTACTATATAAACTTCTCTCCATAGTCTAAACCTACAAAAGTCTTTCTTTTAAAGACTTTAGAGCGTTAATGCAAACTAACTTACTAAACTGTGAAAAGCTGTTAATTTACTTAGTGCCATAAAGTCCTTTAGACAGAGAAGTTTACTTTATAACTTCTCTCAATAGTCTAAACCTTCTAAAGTCTTTAACTTAAAGACTTTAGAGCGTTAATGCAAACTAACTTACTAAACTGTTAATAGCTGTTTATTTTGTTAGTGCCATAAAGTCCTATAGACTAAGCAGTTTACTTTATAAAAATCTCTCAATAGTCTAAACATTCTAAAGTCTTAAACTTAAAGACTTTAGTGCGTTATTGCAAAGTAACTTACTAAACTGTTAATAGCTGTTTATTTAGTTAGTGCCATAATGTCCTTTAGACCGAGCAGTTTACTTTATAAACTTCTCACATTAGTCTAAACCTTCTAATGTCTTTAACTTAAAGACTTTAGAGCGTTAATGCAAACTAACTTACTAAACTGTTTATAGCTCTTTACTTAGTTAGTGCCATAAAGTTCTTTAGACCGAGCAGTTTACTTTATAAACTTCTCTCAATAGTCTAAACTTTCTAATGTCTTTAACTTAAAGACTTTAGAGCATTAACGCAAACTAACTTACTAAACTTTTAATAGCTGTTTATTTATTTAGTGCCATAAAGTCCTTTAGACTTAGCAGTTTATTTTATAAACTTCTCTCAATAGTCTAAACCTTCTAAAGTCATTAACTTAAAGACTTCAGAGCGTTAATGCAAACTAACTTACTAAATTGTTAATAGCTGTTTATTTAGTTAGTGCCATAAAGTCCTTTCGACTGAGCAGTTTACTTTATAAACTACACTCAATATTCTAAACCTTCTAAAGTCTTTAACTTAAAGACTTTAGAGCGTTAATGCAAACTAACTTACTAAAGTGTTAATAGCTGTTAATTTACTTAGTGCCATAAAGTCCTTTAGACTGAGAAGTTTACTATATAAACTTCTGTCAATAGTTTAAACCTTCTAAAGTCTTTAACTTAAAGACTTTAGAGCATTAATGCAAACTAACTTACTAAACTGTAAATAGCTGTTTATTTTGTTAGTGCCACAAAGTCCTTTAGATTGAGCAGTTTATTTTATAAACTTCTCTCAATAGTCTAAACCTTCTAAAGTCTTTAACTTAAAGACTCTAGAGCGTTAATGCAAACAAACTCACTAAACTGTTAATAGCTGTTTATTTACTTAGTGCCATAAACTCCTTTCGACTGAGCAGTTTACTTTATAAATTTCTCTCAATAGTCTAAACCTTCTAAAGTCTTTAACTTAAAGACTTTAGAGCGTTAATGCAAACTTACTTACTAAATTGTTAATAGCTGTTTATTTAAGTAGTGCCATAAAGTCCTTTAGACTGAACAGTTTACTTTATAAACTTCTCTCAATAGTGTAAACCTACTAAAGTCTTTAACTTAAAGACTTTAGAGGGTTAATTCGAAGTAACTTACTAAACTGTTAATAGCTGTTTATTTAGTTAGTGCCGTAAAGTCCTTTAGACTGAGCAGTTTACTTTATAAACTTCTCTCCATAGTCTAAACCTACTAAAGTAATTATTTTAAAGACTTTAGAGCGTTAATGCAAGCTAACTTACTAAACTGTGAAAAGCTGTTAGTTTACTTAGTGCCATAAAGTCCTTTAGACTGAGAAGTTTACTTTGTAACTTCTCTCAATAGTCTAAACCTTCTAAAGTCCTTAACTTAAAGACTTTAGAGCGTTAATGCAAACTAACTTACTAAACTGTTAATAGCTCTTTATTTTGTTAGTGCCATAAAGTCCTTTAGACTGAGCAATTTACTTTATAAAAATCTCTCAATTGTCTAAACATTCTAAAGTCTTTAACTTGAAGACTTTAGAGCGTTAATGCAAAGTAACTTACTAAACTGTTAATAGCTGTTTATTTAGTTAGTGCCATAAAGTCCTTTAGACCGAGCAGTTTACTTTATAAACTTCTCTCAATAGTCTAAAAATTCTAATGTCTTTTACTTAAAGAGTTTAGAGCGTTAATGCAAACTAACTTACTAAACTGTTAATAGCTGTTTATTTAGTTAGTGGCATAAAGTCCTTTAGACTGAGGAGTTAATTTTATAAACTTCTCTCAATAGTCTAAACCTTCTAATGTCTTTAACTTAAAGACTTTAGAGCGTTAATGCAAACTAACTTTCTAAACTGTTAATAGCTGTTTATTTCGTTAGTGCCATAAAGTCCTTTCGACTAAGCAGTTTACTTTAAAAACTTCTCTCAACAGTCTAAACCTTCTAAAGTCTTTAACTTAAAGACATTGGAGCGTTAATGCAAACTAACTTACTAAACTGTTAGTAGCTATTTATTTAGTTAGCGCCATAAAGTCCATTAGGCTGAGCACTTTACTTTATAAACTTCTCTCAATAGTCTAAACCTTCTAAAGTCTTTAATTTAAAGAGTTTAGAGCGTTAATGCAAAATAACTTACTAAACTGTTAATAGCAGTTTATTTTGTTAGTGCCATAAAGTCCTATAGACTGAGCAGTTTACTTTATAAACTTCTGTCAATACTCTAAACATTCTAAAGTCTTTAACTTAAAGACTTTAGAGCGTTAATGCAAACTAACTTACTAAACTGTTAATAGCTGTTTATTTAGTTAGTTCCACAAAGTACTTTAGACTGACAGTTTACTTTATAAACTACTCTCATTAGTCTAAAACTTCTAATGTCTTTATACTAAAGACTTTAGAGAGTTAATGCAAACTAACTTACTAAACTGTCAATAGCTGTTTAATTAGTTAGTGCCATAAAGTACTTTAGACTGAGCAGTTTACTTTATAAAGTTCTCTCAATAGTCTAAACCTTCTAAAGTCTTTAACTTAAAGAATTTAGAGCGTTAATGCAAACTAACTTACTAAACTGTTAAGAGCTGTTTCTTTACTTACTGCCATAAAGTCCTTTAGACTGAGCAGTTTATTTTATAAACTTCTCTCAATAGTCTAAACCTTCTAAAGTCTTTAACTTAAAGACTTTAGAGCGTTAATGCAAACTAACATACTAAAATGTTAATAGCTGTTTATTTAGTTGGTGCCATAAAGTCCTTTAGACTGAGCAGTTTACTTTATAAACTACTCTCATTAGTCTAAAACTTCTAATGTCTTTATATTAAAGACTTTAGAGCGTTAATGCAAACTAACTTACTAAAATGTCAATAGCTGTTTAATTAGTTAGTGCCATAAAGTCCTATAGACTGAGCAGTTTATTTTATAAACTTCTCTTAATAGTCTAAACCTTCTAAAGTCTTTAACTTAAAGAATTTAGAGCGTTAATGCAAAGTAACTTACTAAACTGTTAATAGCTTTTTATTTACTTAGTGCCATAAAGTCCTTTAGACTGAGCAGTTTACTTTATAAACTTCTCTCAATAGTGTAAACATTCTAAAGTCTTTAACATAAAGACTTTAGAGCGTTAATGCAAACTAACTTACTAAACTGTTAAGAGCTGTTTATTTAGTTAGTGCTATAAAGTCCTTTAGACTGAGCAGTTTACTTTATAAACTTCTCTCAGTAGTGTATATCTTCTAAAGTCTTTAACATAAAGACTTTAGAGCGTGAATGCAAACTAACTTACTAAACTGTTAATAGCTGTTTATTTATTTAGTGCCATAAAGTCCTTTAGACTGAGCAGTTTACTTTATAAAAATCTCTCAATAGACTAAACCTTCTAAAGTCTTTAACTTAAAGACTTTAGAGCGTTAATGCGAACGATCTTACTAAACTTTTAAAAGCTGTTTATTTAGTTAGTGCCATAAAGTCCTTTAGACTGAGAAGTTTACTTTATGAACTTTTCTCAATAGTCTAAACCTTCTAAATTCTTTAACTTAAAGACTTTATAGCGTTAATGCGAACAAACTTACTAAACTGTTAATAGCTGTTTATTTAGTTAGTGCCATAAAGTCCATTAGTCTGAGCAGTTTACTTTATAAACTTCTCTCAATAGCCTAAACCTTCTAAAGTCTTTAACTTAAAGACTTTTGAGCGTTAATGCAAACTAACTTACTAAACTGTTAATAGCTGTTTATTTACTTAGTGCCATAAAGTCCTTTAGACTGAGCAGTTTACATTATAAACTTCTCTCAATAGTCTAAACCTTCTAAAGTCTTTAACTTAAAGACTTTAGAGCGTTAATGCAAACAAACTTACTAAACTGTTAATACCTGTTTATTTATTTAGTGCCATAATGTCCTTTAGACTGAGCAGTTTACTTTATAAACTGCCCTCAATAGTCTAAACCTACTAAAGTCTTTCACTTAAAGACTTTAAGGCATTATTTCAAAGTAACTTACTAAACTGTTAATAGCTGTTTATTTAGTTAATGCCATAATGTCCTTTAGATTGAGCAGTTTACTTTATAAACTTCTCTCAATATTCTAAACCTTCTAAAGTCTTTAACTTAAAGACTTTAGAGCGTTAATGCAAACTAACTTACTAAACTGTTAAGAGCTATTTATTTAGTTAGCGCCATAAAGTCCATTAGACTGAGCAGTTTACTTTATAAACTTCTCTCAATAGTCTAAACCTTCTAAAGTCTTTAACTTAAAGACTTTAGAGCGTTAATGCAAACTAACTTACTAAACTGTTAATAGCTGTTTATTTAGTTAGCGCCATTAAGTCCTATAGACTGAGCAGTTTACTTTATAAACTTCTGTCAATAGTCTAAACATTCTAAAGTCTTTAACTTAAAGACTTTTGAGCGTTAATGCAAACTAACTTACTAAACTGTTAATAGCTGTTTATTTATTTAGTGCCATAAAGTCCTTTAGACTGAGCAGTTTACTTTATAAACTACTCTCATTAGTCTAAAACTTCTAATGTCTTTATATTAAAGACTTTAGAGCGTTAATGCAAACTAACTTACTAAAATGTCAATAGCTGTTTAATTAGTTAGTGCCATAAAGTCCTATAGACTGAGCAGTTTATTTTATAAACTTCTCTCAATAGTCTAAACCTTCTAAAGTCTTTAACTTAAAGAATTTAGAGCGTTAATGCAAAGTAACTTACTAAACTGTTAATAGCTTTTTATTTACTTAGTGCCATAAAGTCCTTTAGACTGAGCAGTTTACTTTATAAACTTCTCTCAATAGTGTAAACATTCTAAAGTCTTTAACATAAAGACTTTAGAGCGTTAATGCAAACTAACTTACTAAACTGTTAATAGCTGTTTATTTAGTTAGTGCTATAAAGTCCTTTAGACTGAGCAGTTTACTTTATAAACTTCTCTCAATAGTGTATATCTTCTAAAGTCTTTAACATAAAGACTTTAGAGCGTGAATGCAAACTAACTTACTAAACTGTTAATAGCTGTTTATTTAGTTAGTGCCATAAAGTCCTTTGGACTGAGCAGTTTACTTTATAAACTTCTCTCAATAGTCTAAACCTTCTAAAGTCTTTAACTTAAAGACTTTAGAGCGTTAATGCAAACTAACTTACTAAACAGTTAATAGCTCTTTATTTATTTAGTGCCATAAAGTCCTTTAGACTGAGCAGTTTACTTTATAAAAATCTCTCAATAGACTAAACCTTCTAAAGCCTTTAACTTAAAGACTTTAGAGCGTTAATGCGAACGATCTTACTAAACTTTTAAAAGCTGTTTATTTAGTTAGTGCCATAAAGTCCTTTAGACTGAGAAGTTTACTTTATGAACTTTTCTCAATAGTCTAAACCTTCTAAATTCTTTAACTTAAAGACTTTATAGCGTTAATGCGAACAAACTTACTAAACTGTTAATAGCTGTTTATTTAGTTAGTGCCATAAAGTCCATTAGTCTGAGCAGTTTACTTTATAAACTTCTCTCAATAGCCTAAACCTTCTAAAGTCTTTAACTTAAAGACTTTTGAGCGTTAATGCAAACTAACTTACTAAACTGTTAATAGCTGTTTATTTACTTAGTGCCATAAAGTCCTTTAGACTGAGCAGTTTACATTATAAACTTCTCTCAATAGTCTAAACCTTCTAAAGTCTTTAACTTAAAGACTTTAGAGCGTTAATGCAAACAAACTTACTAAACTGTTAATACCTGTTTATTTATTTAGTGCCATAATGTCCTTTAGACTGAGCAGTTTACTTTATAAACTGCCCTCAATAGTCTAAACCTACTAAAGTCTTTCACTTAAAGACTTTAAGGCGTTATTGCAAAGTAACTTACTAAACTGTTAATAGCTGTTTATTTAGTTAATGCCATAATGTCCTTTAGACAGAGCAGTTTACTTTATAAACTTCTCTCCATAGTCTAAACCTACTAAAGTCATTATTTTAAAGACTTTGGAGCGTTAATGCAAACAGACTTACTAAACTGTGAAAGGTTGTTTATTTACTTATTGCAATAACGTCCTTTAGACTGAGCAGTTTACTTTATAAACTTCTCTCAATAGTCTAAACCTTCTAAAGTCCTTATCATAAAGTCTTTAGAGCGTTAATGAAAACTAACTTTCTAAACTGTTAATAGCTGTTTATTTAGTTAGTGCCATAAAGTCCTTTAGACAGAACTGTTTACTTTATAAAAATGTCTCAATAGTCTAAACCTACTAAGTCTTTAACTTAAAGACTTTAGAGCGTTAATGCAAAAAGAACAAACTGTTAATAGCTGTTTAGTAAATTGTTGCCATAAAGTCCTTCAGACTGAGCAGTTTACTTTATAAGCTTCTCTCAAAAGTCTAAACCTTCTAAAGTCTTTAACTTAAAGATTTTAGAGCGTTAATGCAAATAACTTACTAACTGTTAATAGCTGTTTATTTAGTTAGTGCCACAAAGTCCTTTAGAATGAGCAGATTACTTTATAAAAATCTCTCAATAGTCTAAACCTTCTAAAGTCTTTAACATAAAGACTTTAGAGCATTAATGCAAACTAACTTACTAAACTTTTAAAAGCTGTTTATTTAGTTAGTGCACAAAATCCTTCAGACTGAGAAGTTTACTTTATCAACTTCTCTCAATTGTATAAACCTTCTAAAGTCTTTAACTTAAAGACTTTGGAGCATTAATGCAAACATACTTACTAAACTTTTAATACCTGTTTAGTAAGTTAGTGCCGTAAAGTCCTTCAAACTGAGCAGTTTACTTTATAAAATACTCTCAATAGTCTAAACCTTCTAAAGTCTTTAACTTAAAGACTTTAGAGCGTTAATGCAAACTAACTTACTAAACTGTTAATAGCTGTTTATTTAGTTAGTGCCACAAAGTCCTTTAGAATGAGCAGTTTACTTTATAAAAATCTCTCAATAGTCTAAACTTTCTAAAGTCTTTAACTTAAAGACTTTAGAGCATTAATGCAAACTAACTTACTAAACATTTAAAAGCTGTTTATTTAGTTAGTGCCATAAAGTCCTTCAGACTGAGAAGTTTACTTTTTCAACTTCTCTCAATTGTATACACCTTCTAAAGTCTTTAACTTAAAGACTTTAGAGCATTAATACAAACAAACTTACTAAACTTTTAATAGCTGTTTATTTAGTTAGTGCCATAAAGTCCTTTCGACTGAGCAGTTTACGTTATAAACTACTCTCAATAGTCTAAACCTTCTAAAGTCTTTAACTTAAAGACTTTAAGGCGTTAATGCAAACAAACTTACTAAACTGTTAATAGCTGTTTATTTAGTTAGTGCCATAAAATCCTTTAGACTGAGCAGTTTACTTTATAAACTTCTCTCAATAGTCTAAACCTACTAAACTCTTTAACTTAAAGACTTTAGAGCGTTAATTCAAAGTAACTTACTAAACTGTTAATAGCTGTTTATTTAGTTAGTGCCATAAAGTCCCTTAGACTGAGCAGTTTACTTTATAAAATTCTCTCAATAGTCTAAACTTCTAAAGTCTTTAACTTAAAGACTTTAGAGCGTTAATGAAAACTAACTTACTAAACTGTTAATAGCTGTTTATTTAGTTAGTGCCATAAAGTCCTTTAGAATGAACAGTTTACTTTATAAACTTCTCTCCATAGTGTAAACCTACCAAAGTCTTTATTTTAAAGACTTTAGAGCGTTAATGCAAACTAACTTACTAAACTTTTAAAAGCTGTTTATTTAGTTAGTGCATAAAATCCTTCAGACTGAGAAGTTTACTTCATCAACTTCTCTCAATTGTATAAACCTTCCAAAGTCTTTAACTTAAAGACTTTGGAGCATTAATGCAGCCATACTTACTAAACTTTTAATACCTGTTAAGTAAGTTAGTGCCGTAAAGTCCTTCAAACTGAGCAGTTTACTTTATAAAATACTCTCAATAGTCTAAACCTTCTAAAGTCTTTAACTTAAAGACTTTAGAGCGTTAATGCAAACTAACTTACTAAACTGTTAATAGCTGTTTATTTAGTTAGTGCCACAAAGTCCTTTAGAATGAGCAGTTTACTTTTATAAAAATCTCTCAATAGTCTAAACCTTCTAAAGTCTTTAACTTAAAGACTTTAGAGCATTAATGCAAACTAACTTACTAAACTTTTAAAAGCTGTTTATTTAGTTAGTGCCATAAAGTCCTTCAGACTGAGAAGTTTACTTTTTCAACTTCTCTCAATTGTATAAACCTTCTAAAGTCTTTAACTTAAAGACTTTAGAGCATTAATACAAACAAACTTACTAAACTTTTAATAGCTGTTTATTTAGTTAGTGCCATAAAGTCCTTTAGACTGAGCAGTTTACTTTATAAACTTCACTCAATAGTCTAAACCTACTAAACTCTTTAACTTAAAGACTTTAGAGCGTTAATGCAAAGTAACTTACTAAACTGTTAATAGCTGTTTATTTAGTTAGTGCCATAAAGTCCTTTAGAATGAACAGTTTACTTTATAAACTTCTCTCAATAGTCTAAACCTTCTAAAGTCTTTAACTTAAAGACTTTAGAGCGTTAATGCAAACTAACTTACTAAACTGTTAATAGCTGTTTATTTTGTTAGTGCCATAAAGTCCTATAGACTAAGCAGTTTACTTTATAAACTTCACTCAATAGTCTAAACCTACTAAACTCTTTAACTTAAAGACTTTAGAGCGTTAATGCAAAGTAACTTACTAAACTGTTAATAGCTGTTTATTTAGTTAGTGCCATAAAGTCCTTTAGAATGAACAGTTTACTTTATAAACTTCTCTCAATAGTCAAAACTTTCTAAAGTCTATAACTTAAAGACTTTAGAGCGTTAATGCAAACTAACTTACTAAACTGTTAATATCTGTTTATTTAGTCAGTGCCATAAAGTCCTTTCGAATGAGCAGTTTACTTTATAAACTTCTCTCCATATTCTAAACCTTCTAAAGTCTTTAAATTAAAGACTTTAGAGCGTTAAAGCAAATTAACTTACTAAACTGTTAATAGCTGTTTATTTAGTTAGTGCCATAAAGTCCTTCACACTGAGGAGTTTACTATATAAACTTCTCTCAATAGTCTTAACCTTCTAAAGTCTTTAACTTAAAGACTGTAGAGCGTTAATGCAAACTAACTTACTAAACTATTAATAGCTGTTTATTTAGTTAGTGCCATAAAGTCCTATAGACTGAGCAGTTTACTTTATAGACCTCTCTCAATAGTCAAACCTTCTAAAGTCTTTAACTTAAAGACTTTAGAGCGTTAATGCACACTAACTTAATAAACTGTTAATGGCCGTTTATTTAAGTTAGTGGCATAAAGTCCTTTAGACTGAGCTGTTTACTTCATAAACTTCTCTCAATAGTCTGAACCTACTAAAGTCTTTCACTTAAAGACTTTAGAACGTTAATGCAAACTAACTTACTTAACTGTTAATAGCTGTTTATTTAGTTAGTGCCATAAAGTCCTTTAGTCTGAGCAGTTTACTTTATAAACTTCTCTCCATAGTGTAAACCTACTAAAGTCTTTATTTTAAAGACTTTAGAGCGTTAATGCAAATTAACTTACTAAACTGTGAAAAGCTGTTTATTTACTTAGTGCCATAAAGTCCTTTAGACTGAGCAGTTTACTATAATAATTATAAACTTCTCTCAATAGTCTAAACCTTCTAAAGTCTTTAACATAAAGACTTTAGAGCGTTAATGAAAATTAACTTACTAAACTGTTAATAGCTGTTTATTTAGTTAGTGCCATAAAGTCCTTTAGACTGAACAGTTTACTTTATAAACTTCTCTAAATAGTCTAACCTTTTAAAGTCTTTAACTAAAGATTTTAAAGCGTTAATGCAAACTAACTTACTAAACTGTTAATAGCTGTCTATTTAGTTAGTGCCATAAAGTCCTTTAGACTAAGCAGTTTACTTTATAAACCTCACTCAGTAGTCAAAACCTTCTAAAGTCTTTAACTTAAAGACTTTAGAGCGTTAATGCAAACTAACTTACTAAACTGTTAATAGCTGTTTATTTAGTTAGTGCCATAAAGTCCTTTAGACTGAGCAGTTTACTTTATAAACTTCTCTCAATAGTCTAAACCTTCTAAAGTCTTTAACTTAAAGACTTTAGAGCGTTAATCCAAACTAACTTACTAAACTGTTAATAGCTGTTTATTTATTTTGTGCCATAAAGTCCTTTAAACTGAGCTGTTTACTTTATAAAAATCTCTCAATTGTGTAAACCTTCTAAAGTCTTCATCTTAAAGACTTTAGAGAGTTAATGCACACTAACTTACTAAACTGTTAATAGCTGTTCATTTAGTTTGTGCCATAATGTCCTTTAGACTGAGCAGTTTACTTTATAAACTTCTCTCAATAGTCTAAACCTTCTAAAGTCTTTAACTTAAAGACTTTAGAGCGTTAATGCAAACAAACTTACTATACAGTTAATAGCTAATTATTTAGTTAGTGCCATAAAGTCCTTTAGACTGAGCAGTTTACTTTATAAAAATCTCTCAATAGTCTTAACATTCTAAAGTCTTTAACTTAAAGACTTTAGAGAGTTAATGCGAACTAACTTACTAAACTTTTAAAAGCTGTTTATTTAGGTAGTGCCATAAAGTCCTTTAGACTGAGAAGTTTACTTTATCAACTACTCTCAATAGTCTCAACCTTCTAAAGTCTTTAACTTAAAGACTTTAGAGCGTTAATGCAAACAAACTCACTAAACTGTTAATAGCTGTTTATTTAGTTACTGCCGTAAAGTCCTTTAGACTGAGCAGTTTACTTTATAAACTTCTCTCAATAGTCTAAACCTTCTAAAGTGTTCATCTTATTGACTTTAGAGCGTTAATGCAAACTAACTTACTAAACTGTTAATAGCTGTTTTTTTAGTTAGTGCCATAATGTCCTTTAGACTGAGCAGTTTACTTTATAAACTTCACTCAATAGTCTAAACCTTCTAAAGTCTTTAACTTAAAGACTTAAGAGCGTTAATGCAAACTAACATACTAAACTGTTAACATCTGTTTATTTAGATCATGCCATAGTGTCCTTTAGACTGAGCAGTTTACATTATAAACTTCTCTCATTAGTATAAACCTTCTAATGTCTTTAACTTAAAGACTTTAGAGCGTTAATCCAAACTAACTTACTAAACTGTTAATAGCTGTTTATTTATTATGTGCCATAAAGTCCTTTAAACTGAGCTGTTTACTCTATAAAAATCTCTCAATTGTGTAAACCTTCTAAAGTCTTCATCTTAAAGACTTTAGAGAGTTAATGCACACTAACTTACTAAACTGTTAATAGCTGTTCATTTAGTTTGTGCCATAATGTCCTTTAGACTGAGCAGTTTACTTTATAAACTTCTCTCAATAGTCTAAACCTTCTAAAGTCTTTAACTTAAAGACTTTAGAGCGTTAATGCAAACAAACTTACTATACAGTTAATAGCTAATTATTTAGTTAGTGCCATAAAGTCCTTTAGACTGAGCAGTTTACTTTATAAAAATCTCTCAATAGTCTAAACATTCTAAAGTCTTTAACTTAAAGACTTTAGAGCGTTAATGCGAACTAACTTACTAAACTTTTAAAAGCTGTTTATTTAGGTAGTGCCATAAAGTCCTTTAGACTGAGAAGTTTACTTTATCAACTACTCTCAATAGTCTCAACCTTCTAAAGTCTTTAACTTAAAGACTTTAGAGCGTTAATGCAAACAAACTTACTAAACTGTTAATAGCTGTTTATTTAGTTAGTGCCATAAAGTCCTTCAGACTGAGCAGTTTACTTTATAAACTTCTCTCAACAGTCTAAACCTTCTAAAGTGTTCATCTTATTGACTTTAGAGCGTTAATGCAAACTAACTTACTAAACTGTTAATAGCTGTTTATTTAGTTAGTGCCATAAAGTCCTTTAGACTGAGCAGTTTACTTTATAACTTCTCCCATTAGTCTAAACCTTCTAAAGTCTTTAACTTAAAGACTTTAGAGCGTTAATGCAAACTAACTTACTAAACTGTTAATAGCTGTTTATTTAGTTCGTGCCATAAAGTCGTTTAGACTGAACAGTTTAATTTATAAACGTCTCTCAATAGTCTAAACCTTCTAAAGTCTTTAACTTAAAGACTTCAGAGCGTTAATGCAAGCTAACTTACTAAACTGTTAATAGCTGTTTATTTAATTAGTGCCATAAAGTCGTTTAGACTGAGCAGTTTACTTCATAAACTTCTCTCAATAGTCTAAACATTATAAAGTCTTTTACTTAAAGACTTTAGAGCGTTAATGCACACTAACTTACTAAGCTGTTAATAGCTGTTTAATTAGTTTGCGCAATAAAGTCCTTTAGACTGAGCAGTTTATTTTATAAACTTCTCTCAGTAGTCTAAACCTTCTAAGGTCTTCAAAGTAAAGACTTTAGAGCGTTAATGCAAACTAACTTACTAAACTGTTAATATCTTTTTATTTCGTTAGTGCCATAAAGTCCTTTAGACTGAGCAGGTTACTTTATAACCTTCTCTCAATAGTCTAAACCTTCTAAAGTCTTTAGCTTTAAGACTTTAGAGCGTTAATGCAAAGTAACTTACTAAACTGTTAATATCTTTTTATTTAGTTAGTGCCATAAAGTCCTTTAGACTGAGCAGTTTACTTTATAACCTTCTCTCAATAGTCTAAACCTTCTAAAGTCTTTAACTTAAAGACTTTAGAGCGTTAATGCAAACTAACTTACTAAACTGTTAATAGCTGTTTATTTAGTTAGTGCCATAAAGTCCTTTAGACTGCGCAGTTTACTATATAATCTTCTCTCATTACTCTAAACCTTCTTATGTCTTTAACTTAAAGACTTTAGAGCGTTAATGCAAGCTAACTTACTAAACTGTTAATAGCTGTTTATTTAATTAGTGCCATAAAGTCGTTTAGACTGAGCAGTTTACTTTATAAATTTCTCTGAATAGTCTAAACATTATAAAGTCTTTTACTTAAAGTCTTTAACTTAAAGATTTTAGAGCGTTAATGCAAACTAACTTACTAAGCTGTTAATAGCTGTTTAATTAGTTTGCGCCATAAAGTCCTTTAGACTGAGCAGTTTATTTTATAAACTTCTCTCAATAGTCTAAACCTTTTAAGGTCTTTAACGTAGAGACTTTAGAGCGTTAATGCAAACTAACTTACTAAACTGTTAATGTCTTTTTATTTAATTAATGCCATAAAGTTTTTTAACTGAGCAGTATACTTTATAACCTTCTCTCAATAGTCAACACCTTCTAAGGCCTTTAACTTAAAGACTTTAGAACGTTAATGCAAACTAACTTTCTAAACTGTTAATAGCTGTTTATTTAGTTAGTGCCATAAAGTCCTTTAGATTGAGCAGTTTACTTTATAATCTTCTCTCATTACTCTAAACCTTCTAAAGTCTTTAACTTAAAGACTTTAAAGCGTTAATGCAAGCTAACTTACTAAACTATTAATAGCTGTTTATTTAGTTAGTGCCATAAAGTCCTTTAGACTGAACAGTTTCCTTTATAAACTTTTCTCAATAGTCTAAACCTACTAAAGTGTTTAACTTAAAGACTTTATAGCGTTAATGCAAACTAACTTACTAAACTGTTAATAGCTGTTTATTTAGTTAGTGCCATAAAGTCCTTCAGACAGAGCAGTTTATTTTATAAACTTCTCTAAATAGTCTAAACCTTCTAAAGTCTTTAACTTAAAGACTTTAGAGCGTTAATGCAAACTAACTTACTAATCTGTTAATATCTTTTTATATAGTTCGCGCCATAAAGTCCTTTAGACTGAGCAGTTTACTTTATAAACTTCTCTCAATAGTCTAAACCTTCTAAAGTCTTTAACTTAAAGACTTTAGAGCGTTAATGCAAACTAACTTACTGAACTGTTAATAGCTGTATATTTAGTTAGTGCCATAAAGTCTTTTAGACTGAGCAGTTTACTTTATAAACTTCTCTCAATAGTCTAAACCTTCTAAAGTCTTTAACTTAAAGACCTTAGAGCGTTAATCCAAACTAACTTACTAAACTGTTATTAGCTGTTCATTTAGTTAGTGCCATAAAGTCCTTTAGACTGAGCAGTTTACTTTATAAACTTCTCTCAATAGTCTAAACATTATAAAGTCTTTTACTTAAAGACTTTAGAGCATTATTGCAAACTAACTTACTAAGCTGTTAATAGCTGTTTAATTAGTTTGCGCCATAAAGTCCTTTAGACTGAGCGGTTTATTTTGTAAACTTCTCTCAACAGCCTAAACCTTCTAAGGTCTTTAACGTAAAGACTTTAGAGCGTTAATGCTAACTACCTTACTAATCTGTTAATATCTTTTTATTTAGTTAGTGCCATAAAGTCCTTTAGACTGAGGAGTTTACTTTATAACCTTCTCTCAATAGTCTAAACCTTCTAAAGTCTTTAACTTAAAGACTTTAGAGCGTTAATGCAAACTAACTTACTAAACTGTTAATAGCTGTTTATTTAGTTAGTGCCATAAAGTCTTTTAGACTGAGCAGTTTACTTTATAATCTTCTCTCATTACTCTAAACCTTCTTATGTCTTTAACTTAAAGACTTTAGAGCGTTAATGCAAGCTAACTTACTAATCTGTTAATAGGTGTTTATTTAGTTAGTGCCGTAAAGTCCTTTAGACTGAACAGTTTACTTTAAAAACTTTTGTCAATAGTCTAAACCTACTAATGTGTTTAACTTAAAGACTTTATAGCGTTAATGCAAACTAACTTACTAAACTGTTAATAGCTGTTTATTTAGTTAGTGCCATAAAGTCCTTCAGACTGAGCAGTTTATTTTATAAACTTCTCTAAATAGTCTAAACATTCTAAAGTCATTAACTTAAAGACTTTAGAGCGTTAATGCAAACTAACTTACTAAACTGTTAATAGCTGTTTATTTAGTTAGTGCCATAAAGTCCTTTAGACTGAGCAGTTTACTTTATAACTTCTCTCATTAGTCTAAACCTTCTAAAGTCTTTAACTTAAAAACTTTAGAGCATTAATGCAAACTAACTTACTAAACTGTTAATAGCTGTTTATTTAGTTCGTTCCAAAAAGTCGTTTAGACTGAGCAGTTTAATTTATAAACGTCTCTCAATAGTCTAAACCTTCTAAAGTCTTTAACTTAAAGCTTTTAGAGTGTTAATGCAAGCTAACTTACTAAACTGTTAATAGCTGTTTATGTAATGAGTGCCATATAGTCGTTTAGACTGAGCAGTTTACTTTATAAACTTCTCTCAGTAGTCTAAACATTATAAAGTCTTTTACTTAAAGACTTTATATCGTTAATGCAAACTAACTTACTAAACTGTTAATATCTTTTTATTTAGTTCGTGCCATAAAGTCCTTTAGACTGAGCTGTTTACTTTATAACCTTCTCTCAATAGTCTCAACCTTCTAAGGTCTTTAACTTAAAGACTTTAGAGCGTTAATGCAAACTAACTTACTAAACTGTTAATAGCTGTTTATTTAGTTAGTGCCATAAAGTCCTTTAGACTGAACAGTTTACTTTATAAACATTTCTCAATAGTCTAAACCTACTAAAGTGTTTAACTTAAAGACTTTAGAGCGTTAATGCAAACTAACTTACTAATCTGTTAATATCTCTTTATATAGTTCGTGCCATAAAGTCTTTTAGACTGAGCAGTTTACTTTATAAACTTCTCTCAATAGTCTAAACCTTCTAAAGTCTTTAACTTAAAGACTTTAGAGCGTTAATGCAAACTAACTTACTAAACTGTTAACATCTGTTTATTTAGTTCATGCCATAGTGTCCTTTAAACTGAGCAGTTTACTTTATAAACTTCTCTCATTAGTCTAAACCTTCTAAAGTCTTTACCTTAAAGATTTTAGAGCGTTAATGCATGCTAACTTACTAAACTGTTAATAGCTGTTTATTTTGTTTGTGCCATAAAGTCCTTTAGACTGAGCAGTTTACTTTATAACATCTCTCATTAGTCTAAACCTTCTAAAGTCTTTAACTTAAAGACTTTAGAGCGTTAGTGCAAACTAACTTACTAAACTGTTAATAGCTGTTTATTTAGTTCGTGCCATAAAGTCGTTTAGACTGAGCAGTTTAATTTATAAAAGTCTCACAATAGTCTACACCTTCTAAAGTCTTCAAATTAAAGACTTTAGAACGTTAATGCAGACTAACTTACTAAACTGTTAATAGCTGTTTAATTAGTTTGCGCCATAAAGTCCTTTAGACTGAGCTGTTTATTTTATAAACTTCTCTCAATAGTCTAAACCTTCTAAGGGCTTTAACGTAAAGACTTTAGAGCGTTAATGCAAACTAACTTACTAAACTCTTAATATCTTTTTATTTAGTTAGTGCCATAAAGTCCTTTAGACTGAGCAGTTTACTTTATAACCTTCTCTCAATAGACTAAACCTTCTAAAGTCTTTAACTTAAAGACTTTAGAGCGTTAATGCAAACAAACTTACTAAACTGTTAATAGCTGTTTATTTAGTTAGTGCCATAATGTCCTTTAGACTGAGCGGTTTACTTTATAATCTTTTCTCATTACTCTAAAGCTTCTAAAGTCTTTAACTTAAAGACTTTAGAGCGTTAATGCAAGTTAACTTACTAAACTGTTAATAGCTGTTTATTTAGTTAGTGCCATAAAGTCCTTTAGACTGAACAGTTTACTTTATAAACTTTCCTCAATAGTCTAAACCTACTAAAGTGTTTAACTTAAAGACTTCATAGCGTTAATGCAAACTAACTTACTAAACTGTTAATAGCTGTTTATTTAGTTAGTGCCATAAAGTCCTTCAGACAGAGCAGTTTATTTTATAAACATCTCTAAATAGTCTAAACCTTCTAAAGTCTTTAACTTAAAGACTTTAGAGCGTTAATGCATACTAACTTACTAAACTGTTAATAGCTGTTTATATAGTTAGTGCCCAAAAGTGCTTTAGACTGAACAGTTTACTTTATAAACTTCTGTCCATAGTCAAAACCTTCTAATGTCTTTAACTTAAAGACTTTAGAGAGTTAATGCAAACTAACTTACAAAACTCTCAATAGCTGTTTAGTTAGTACCAAAAAGTCGTTTAGACTGAGCAGTTTACTTTATAAAATTCTCTAAGTATTTTAAACCAAATAAAGTCTTTGACTTGAAGACTTTAGAGCGTTAATGCAAACTAACTTACTAAATTGTTAGTAGCTGTTTATTTAGTTAGTGCCACGAAGTCCTTCAGACTGAGTAGTTTACTTTATAAACTTCTCTCAATAGTCTAAAACTTATAAACTCTTTAACTTAAAGAATTTATAGCGTAATAATGCAAACTAACTTACTAAACTGTGAATAGCTGTTTATGTAGTTAGTGCCATAAAGTCCTTTCGACTGAGCAGTTTACTTTATAAACTTCTCTCAATAGTCTAAACCTACTAAAGTCTTTAAAATAAAGGTTTTAGAGCGTTAATGCAAAATAACTTATGAAACTGTTAATAGCTGTTTATTTAGTTAGTGCCATAAAGTCCTTTAGACTGAGCAGTTTACTTTAAAAACTTCTCGCAATAGTCTAAACATTCTAAAGTCTTTAACTTAAAGACTATAGAGCGTTAATGCAAAATATGTTACTAAACTGTTAATAGCTGTTTATTTAGTTAGTGCCATAAAGTCCTTTAGACTGAGCAGTTTACTTTATAAACTTCTCTGAATAGTCTAATGATTCTAAAGTCTTTAACTTAAAGACTTTAGAGCGTTAATGCAGACTAACTTACAAAAGTGTTAATAGCTGTTTATTTAGTTAGTGCCATAAAGTCCTATAGACTGTGCAGTTTACTTTATAAACTTCTCTCAATAGTCTAAACCTTCTAAAGTTTTAACTAAAAGATTTTAGAGCGTTAATGCAAACTAACTTACTAAATTGTTAATAGCTGTTTATTTAGTTAGTGCCATAAAGTCCTTTAGACTGAGCAGTTTAGTTTATAAACTTCTCTCAATAGTCTAAACCTTCTAAAGTCTTTAACTTAAAGACTTTAGTGCGTTAATGCAAACTAACTTACTAAACTGTTAATAGCTCTTTATTTAGTTAGTGCCATAAAGTCCTTTAGACTGAGCAGTTTACTTTATAAAAATCTCTCAATAGTCTAAACATTCTGAAGTCTTTATCTTAAAGACTTCAGAGCGTTAATGCAAATTAACTTACTAAACTGTTAATAGCTCTTTATTTAGTAAGTGCCATAAAGTCCTTCAGACTAAGCAGTTTACTTTATAATCTTCTTTCAATAGTCTAAACCTTCTAAAGTCTTTAACTTAAAGACTTCAGAGCGTTAATGCAAACTAACTTACTAAACTGTTAATAGCTGTTTATTTAGTTAGTGCCATAAAGACCTTTAGACTGAGCAGTTTACTTATAAACTTCTCTCAATAGCCTAAACCTTCTAAAGTCTTTAAATTAAAGACATTATAGCGTTAGTGCAAACTAACTTACTAAATTGTTAATAGCTGTTTATTTAGTTAGTGCCATAAAGTCCTTTAGACAGAGCAGTTTACTTTATAAAATTCTCTCAACAGTCTAAACCTTCTAAAGTCTTTAACTTAAAGACTTTAGAGTGTTAATGCAGACTAACTTAATAAACTGTTAATAGCTGGTTATTTAGTTACTGCCATAAAGTCCTATAGACTGAGCAGTTTACTTTATTAACTTCTCTCAATAGTCTAAACCTTCTAAAGTCTTTATCTTAGAGACTTTAGAGCGTTAATGCAAACTAACTTAATAAACTGTTAATAGCTGTTTATTTAGTTAGTGCCATAAAGTCCTTTAGACTGAGCAGTTTACTTAATAAATTATCTCAATAGTCTAAACCTTCTAAAGTCTTTAACTTAAAGACTTTAGAGCGTTAATGCAAACAAACTTACTAAACTATTGATAGGTGTTTATTTAGTTAGTGCCATAAAGTCCTATAGACTGAGCAGTTTACTTTATAAAAATCTCTGAATAGTCTAAACCTTCTAAAGTCTTCAACGTAAAGACTTTAGAGCGTTAATGCAAACTAACTTACTAGACTGTTAATAGCTGTTTATTTAGTTAGTGCCATAAAGTCCTTTAGACTGAGCAGTTTACTTTATGAACTTCTCTCAACAGTCTAAACCTTCTAAAGTCTTAACCTAAAGACAGTACAGCGTTAATGCTAGCTAACTTACTAAACTGTTAATAGTTGTTTATTTAGTTAGTGCCATAAGTCTTGTATACTGAGCAGATTATTTTATAAAATACTCTCCATAGTCTAAACATTCTAAAGTCTCTAACTTAAAGACTTTAGAGAGTTAATGCAAACTAACTTACTAAACTGTTAATAGCTGTTTATTTACTTAGTGCCATAAAGTCGTTTAGACTGAGCAGTTTACTTTATAAACATCTCTCAATAGTCTAATCCTTCTAATGTCTATAACTTAAAGACTTTAGAGCGTTAATGCAAACTAACTTACTAAACTGTTAATAGCTGTTTATTTAGTTAGTGCCATAAAGTCCTTTAGACGGAGCAGTTTACTTTATAAACTTCTCTCAATAGTCTAAACCTTGTAAAGTCTTTATCTTAAAGACTTTAGTGCGTTAATGTAAACTAACTTACTAAACTGTTAATAGCTGTTTATTTAGTTTGTGCCATAAAGTCCTTTAGACTGAGCAGTTTATTTTATAAACTTCTCTCAATAGTCTAACCCTTCTAAAGTCTTTAACTTAAAGTCTTTAGAGCGTTAATGCAAACTAACTCACTAAACTGTTAAGAGCTGTTTCTTTACTTAGTGCCATAAAGTCCTTTAGACTGAGCAGTTTACTTTATAAACTTCTCTCATTAGTCTAAACCTTCTAAAGTCTTTAACTTAAAGACTTTAGAGCGTTAATGCAAACTAACTTACTAAACTGTTAATGGCTGCTTCTTTACTTTGTGCCATAGCCTCCTTTAGACTTAGCAGTTTACTTTATAAAAACTCTCAATAGTCTAAACCTTCTGAAGTCTTTAACTTAAAGACTTTAGAGCGTTAATGCAAACTAACTTACTAAACTGTTAATAGCTGTTTATTTAGTTAGTGCCATAAAGTCCTTTAGACTGAGCATTTTACTTTATAAACTTCTCTCAATAGTCTAAATTTTCTAAAGTCTTTAACTTAAAGACTTTAGAGCGTTAATGCAAACTAACTTATTAAACTGTTAATAGGTGTTTATTTAGTTAGTGCCATAAAGTCCTGTAGACTGAGCAGTTTATTTTACAAACTTCTCTCAATAGTCTAAACCTTCTAAAGTCTCTAACTTAAAGACTTTTGAGCGTTAATGCAAACAAACTTACTAAACTGTTAATAGCTGTTTATTTACTTAGTGCCATAAAGTCCTTTAGACTGAGCAGTTTACTTTATAAACTTCTCTCAAAGGTCTAAACCTTCTAAAGTCTTTAACTTAAAGACTTTAGAGAGTTAATGGAAAATAACTTACTAAACTGTTAATAGCTGTTTATTTAGTTAGTGCCATAAAGTCCTGTAGACTGAGCAGTTTATTTTATAAAGTTCTCTCAATAGTCTAAAATTTCTAAAGTCTCTAACTTAAAGACTTTAGAGTGTTAATGCAAACTAACTTACTAAACTGTTAATAGCCTTTTATTTACTTAGTGCCATAAAGTCCTTTAGACTGAGCAGTTTACTTTATTAACTTCTCTCAATAGTCTAAACCTTCTAAAGTCTTTATCTTGAAGACTTTAGAGCGTTAATGCAAACTAACTTACTAAACTGTTAATAGCTGTTTATTTAGTTAGTGCCATAAAGTCCTTTAGACTGATCAGTTTACTTTATAAACTTCTCTCAATAGTCTAAACCTTCTAAAGTCTTTAACTTAAAGACTTTAGAGCGTTAATGCAAACAAAGTCACTAAACTATTAATAGCTGTTTATTTAGTTAGTGCGATAAAGTCCTGTAGTCTGAGCAGTTTATTTTATAAACTTCTCTCAATAGTCTAAACCTTCTAAATTCTCTAACTTAAAGACTTTAGAGCGCTTATGCAAACTAACTTACTAAACTGTTAATAGCTGTTTATTTACTTAGTGCCATAAAGTTCTTTAGACTGAGCAGTTTACTTTATAACCTTCTCTCAATAGTCTAAACCTACTAAAGTCTTTAACTTAAAGACTTTAGAGCGTTAATTCAAAGTAACTTACTAAACTGTTAATAGCTGTTTATTTACTTAGTGCCATAAAGTCCTTTAGACTGAGCAGTTTACTTTATAAACTTCTCTCAATAGTCTAAACCTACTAAAGTCTTTATTTTAAAGACTTTAGAGCGTTAATGCAAACTAACTTACTAAACTGTGAAAAGCTGTTAATTTACCTAGTGCCATAAAATCCTTTAGACTGAGCAGTACTTTATAAACTTCTCTCAATAGTCTAAAGCTTCTGAAGTGTTTAACTTAAAGACTTTATAGCGTTAATGCAAACAAACATACTAACCTGTTAACTGCTGTTTACTTAGTTAGTGCCATAAAGTCCTTTAGACTGAGCAGTTTATTTTATAAACTTCTCTCAATAGTCTAAACCTTCTAAATTCTTTATCTTAAAGACTTTAGAGCATTAATGCAAACTATCTTACTAAACTGTTAATAGCTGTTTATTTAGTTGGTGCCATAAAGTCCTTTAGACTAAGCAGTTTACTTTATAAACCTCTCTCAATAGTCTAAACCTTCTAAAGTCTTTAGTTTAAAGACTTTAGAGCGTTAATTCCAACTAACTTACTAAAGAGTTAATAGCTGTTTATTTAGTTAGTGCCATAAAGTCCTTTAGACTGAGCAGTTTACTTTATAAACTTCTCTCAATAGTCTAAACCTTCTTAAGTCTTTAACTTAAAGACTTTAGAGCGTTAATGCAAACAAACATACTAAATTGTTAATAGCTGTTTATTTAATTAGTGCCATAAAGTCCTTTAGACTGAACAGTTTACTTTATAACCTTCTCTCAATAGTCTAAGCCTACTAAAGTCTTTATCTTAAAGACTTTAGAGCGTTAATTCAAAGTAACTTACTAAACTGTTAATAGCTGTTTATTTAGTTAGGGCCGTAAAGTCCTATAGACTGAGCAGTTTACTTTATAAAATTCTCTCAATAGTCTAAATTTTCTAAAGTCTTTAACTTAAAGACTTTAGAGCGTTAATGCAAACAAACTTACTAAACTGTTAATAGCTGTTTATTTAGTTAGTGCCATAAAGTCCTGTAGACTGAGCAGTTTATTTTATGAACTTCTCTCAATATTCTAAACCTTCTAAAGTCTCTAACTTAAAGACTTTTGAGCGTTAATGCAAACTAACTTACTAAACTGTTAATAGCTGTTTATTTAGTTAGTGCCATAAAGTCCTTTAGACTGAGCAGTTTACTTTATAAACGTCTCTCAATGGTCTAAACCTTCTAAAGTCTTTAACTTAAAGACTTTAGAGCGTTAATGCAAACTAACTTACTAAACTGTTAATAGCTGTTTATTTAGTTAGTGCCATAAAGTCCTGTAGACTGAGCAGTATATTTTATAAAGTTCCCTCAATAGTCTAAACCTTCTAAAGTCTTTAGTTTAAAGACTTTAGAGCGTTAATTCAAACTAACTTACTAAAGAGTTAATAGGTGTTTATTTAGTTAGTGCCATAAAGTCCTTTAGACTGAGCAGTTTACTTTATAAACTTCTCTCAATAGTCTAAACCTTCTTAAGTCTTTAACTTAAAGACTTTAGAGCGTTAATGCAAACAAACATACTAAATTGTTAATAGCTGTTTATTTAATTAGTGCCATAAAGTCCTTTAGACTGAACAGTTTACTTTATAACCTTCTCTCAATAGTCTAAGCCTACTAAACTCTTTATCTTAAAGACTTTAGAGCGTTAATTCAAAGTAACTTACTAAACTGTTAATAGCTGTTTATTTAGCTAGTGCCGTAAAGTCCTATAGACTGAGCAGTTTACTTTATAAAATTCTCTCAATAGTCTAAATTTTCTAAAGTCTTTAACTTAAAGACTTTAGAGCGTTAATGCAAACTAACTTACTAAACTGTTAATAGCTGTTTATTTAGTTAGTGCCATAAAGTCCTGTAGACTGAGCAGTTTATTTTATAAACTTCTCTCAATAGTCTAAACCTTCTAAAGTCTCTAACTTAAAGACTTTTGAGCGTTAATGCAAACTAACTTACTAAACTGTTAATAGCTGTTTATTTAGTTAGTGCCATAAAGTCCTTTAGACTGAGCAGTTTACTTTATAAACTTCTCTCAATGGTCTAAACCTTCTCAAGTCTTTAACTTAAAGACCTTAGAGCGTTAATGCAAACTAACTTACTAAACTGTTAATAGCTGTTTATTTAGTTAGTGCCATAAAATCCTTTAGACTGAGCAGTTTACTTTATAAAATCTCTCAATAGTCTAAAGCTTCTAAAGTGTTTAACTTAAAGACTTTAGAGCGTTAATGCAAACAAACATTCTAACCTGTTAATTGCTGTTTACTTAGTTAGTGCCATAAAGTCCTTTAGACTGAGCAGTTTATTTTATAAACTTCTCTCAGTAGTCAAAACCTTCTAAAGTCTTTAACTTAAAGACTTTAGAGCGTTAATGCAAACTAACTTACTAAACTGTTAATAGCTGTTTATTTAGTTAGTGCCATAAAGTCCTTTAGACTGAGCAGTTTACTTTATAAACATCTCTCAATAGTCTAAACCTTCTAAAGTCTTTAGTTTAAAGACTTTAGAGCGTTAATTCAAACTAACTTACTAAAGTGTTAATAGCTGTTTATTTATTTAGTGCCATAAAGTCCTTTAGACTGAGCAGTTTACTTTATAAACTTCTCTCAATAGTCTAAACCTTGTTAAGTCTTTAACTTAAAGACTTTAGAGCGTTAATGCAAACTAACACACTAAATTGTTAATAGCTGTTTATTGAATTACTGCCATAAAGTCCTTTAGACTGAACAGTTTACTTTATAACCTTCTCTCAATAGTCTAAACCTACTAAAGTCTTTAACTTAAAGACTTTAGAGCGTTAATTCAAAGTAACTTACTAAACTGTTAATAGCTGTTTATTTAGTTAGTGCCGTAAAGTCCTATAGACTGAGCAGTTTACTTTATAAAATTCTCTCCATTGTCTAAACCTACTAAAGTCTTTATTTTAAAGACTTTAGAGCATTAATGTAAACTAACTTACTAAACTGTTATTAGCTATTTATTTTGTTAGTGCCATAAAGTCCTATGGACTGAGCAGTTTACTTTATAAAAAACTCTCAAGAGTCTAAACATTCTTAAGTCTTAAACTTGAAGACTTTGGAGCGTTAATGCAAAGTAACTCACTAAACTGTTAATAGCTGTTTATTTAGTTAGTGCAATAAAGTCCTTTAGTCCGAGCAGTTACTTTATAAACTTCTCTCATTAGTCTAAACCTTCTAATGTCTTTAACTTAAAGACTTTAGAGCGTTAATGCAAACTAACTTACTAAACTGTTAATAGCTCTTTATTTAGTTAGTGCCATAAGGTCCTTTAAACTGAGCTTTTTATTTTATAAACTTCTCTCAATAGTCTAAGCCGTCTAAAGTCTTTAACATAAAGACTTAAAGCGTTGTTGCAGACTAACTTACTAAACTGTTAATAGCTGTTTATTTAGTTAGTGCCATAAAGTCCTTTCGATTGAGCAGTTTACTTTATAAACTTCTCTCAATAGTCTAAACCTTCTAAAGTCTTTAACTTAAAGACTTTAGAGCGTTAATGCAAACTAACTTACTAAATTGTTAATAGCTGTTTATTTAATTAGTGCCATTAAAAGTCCTTTAGACTGAAAAGTTTACTTTATACACTTCTCTCAATAGTCTAAACCTTCTAAAGTCTTTAACTTAAAGACTTTAGAGCGTTAATTCAAAGTAACTTACTAAACTGTTAATAGCTGTTTATTTAGTTAGTGCTGTAAAGTCCTTTAGACTGAGCAGTTTACTTTATAAACTTCTCTCCATAGTCTAAACCTACTAATGTCTTTATTTTAAAGACTTTAGAGCGTTAATGCAAACTACTTACTAAACTGTGAAATGCTGTTAATTTACTTAGTGCCATAAAGTCCTTTAGACTGAGAAGTTTACGTTATAAAATTCTCTCAATAGTCTAAACCTTCTAAAGTCGTTAACTTAAAGAGTTTAGAGCGTTAATGCAAACTAACTTACTAAGCTGTTAATAGCTGTTTATTTTGTTAGTGCCATAATGTCCTATGGACTGAGCAATTTACTTTATAAAAATCTCTCAACAGTCTAAACATTCTAAAGTCTTAAACTTAAAGACTTTAGAGCGTTAATGCAAAGTAACTTACTAAACTGTTAATAGCTGTTTATTTAGTTAGTGCCATAAAGTCCTTTAAACCGAGCAGTTTACCTTATAAACTTCTCTCATTAGTCTAAACCTTCTAATGTCTTTAACTTAAAGACTTTAGAGCGTTAATGCAAACTAACTTACTAAACTGTTAATAGCTGTTTATTTAGTTAGTGCCATAATGTCCTTTAGACTGAGCAGTTTATTTTATAAACTTCTCTCAATAGTCTAAACCTTCTAAAGTCTTTAACTTAAAGACTTTAGAGCGTTAATGCAAACTAACTTACTAAACTGTTAATAGCTGTTTATTTAGTTAGTGCCATAAAGTCCTGTAGACTGAGCAGTTTATTTTATAAACTTCTCTCAATAGTCTAAACCTTCAAATGTCTCTAACTTAAAGACTTTAGAGGGTTAATGCAAACTAACTTACTAAACTGTTAATAGCTGTTTATTTACTTAGTGCCATAAAGTCCTTTAGACTGAGCAGTTTACTTTAAAAACTTCTCTCAATAGTCTAAACCGTCTAAAGTCTTTAACTTAAAGACTTTAGAGCGTTAATGTAAACTAACTTACTAAACTGTTTATAGCTGTTTATTTAGTTAGTGCCATAAAGTCCTATTGACTGAGCAGTTTACTTTATAAACTTCTCTCAATAGTTGGGAGTTTATTTATCACGTTATTCATGTTTTTAAGAAAAAGATTATTTGAGCTTTATGAACGTGATAGAAATATATTCTGAAAAAAGTACAGAACGTTTCGGCCAAAGGCCTTCATCAGCTGTATGAAACTAGGCAAAAAAAGTCACGCTATTTATAGCAATTCATGATTGTTTACAGTTAGTAATTGGGCTATGAGGTGAAAGGTTGTCCCAGAAGGCTAAAAAGAGACGCTAATTTGTTCCGTGTGGAAGGTGAGAAACAACATCTTGGACCATAGAGCTCAAAACAGACGCGAAGTAGTTAATTGTTGTGGGCGTGGCTAATGATTATTGATTTCGAACTGGTATGTTGTAGAGCAGAGATGTCCAGGTAGGATTGATGATAAAGCCTGGATCTAGGTTGATGGTGTTGCTAGTGGTTTTGATGAATATTGCTTCTTTGGTCTTTCTCTTCCACCAGCTGCTCTCTTGTTCAAGTATTCTGCACTCATCCCATAAAATCTTGTGTCCTGAATTGATAAAGTGGAGAGCCAAAGCATTGGTGGTATCACCATTTTTAACAGCCCTCTTGTGTTCAGCTTTTCTTATTTTCATTGTTCTACCAGTTTCTCCAATGTATACAGCACCGCATTCGCAAGGGATCTCATAGATGACTCCCACTTTATCCTCTGGTGGAGTAGGGATCTTGACATGTGATAGGGATCTCCTAAGTGTATTTCTGGAGGTAAATGCAGTTTTGATGTTGAGGGAACGACAAGCTTGACTGATACCTTCACTTAGGCCTTTGATATAAGGAAGGACAAGGGTTCTCTTCTTTTCTTTTGTCAAGGATTCTTCAGATGATATTGGAGTAACTGTTGTACTCTTCTTAGGTTTAGATTGATTAAGGCCATAGTAAATCCTTCTAGATGGAAAACCATTAGCTCTGAAGACGCCATGTAGTCTATTTATCTCATGGGGGAGTGTATCCTCTGAGCGTACGTTGATAGCTCTCTCCTTGAGACAGTTGATGATACCTGATTTGACAAGTGGATGGTGATTAGATCTGTAATTCAGGTATCTATCAGTATGGGTGGGTTTTCTGTAAACTGTTGTAGTCAGCCTGTTGTTATTTTTTGAGATGAGTACATCTAAGAAGGCGATGGAGTTGTTAACTTCCATCTCCATTGTGAACTCAATCCTATCGTGTAGGCTATTGATGTGGGACAGAAAATCCTGCAAAGAAGAGCTGTTGTGAGGCCAGATGACGAAGGTGTCATCGACGTATCTTCTCCACATTTTTGGTTGTAGATGAAAGGTTGAGATAGCAGTCATTTCAAAATCTTCCATAAAAATATTGGCTACTGTGGGTGATAGTGGTGAACCCATGGCTGTGCCGTCCGTCTGTTCATAGAGTTTATCCCCAAACCTGAAGAAGGTTGATCTGAGGCATAGTTCTACTAGATGACAAATCTGAAGTGGGGTCATGGTGGTTCTATTTCCTAGATCTTCATCTGATATTAATCTATCCTTGATGATGGTGAGGACATCATTGATTGGTACCCTGGTAAACAAACTCTTAACATCAAAACTGACGAGTAAATCATTTTCTTCCAGATTAAGATGAGAGATGGAACTAACAAAATGGGAAGAATTTTTGACATAACTGTCCGTTTTTCCAACAAGAGGGGAAAGAATCCTATAAAGTTCTTTTGCTAAGTTATATGTGGCAGATCCAATAGTACACACAATAGGTCTGAGAGGAACTTCTGTTTTGTGTATTTTAGGTAGGCCATAGATCTGCGGTGTGGTGGGATTCTTTGGAATAAGATGTTTGGCTAATTCTGGGGAGATATTATTAGTTTGGAGGATATCTTCAAGAGCTTTCTTTATGGAATTGGTGAATCTGTTGGTAGGGTTGCCTTTGGTGATTTTTCAGAATATCTTTCTATCAATTTCATAAAGCTCAAATAATCTTTTTCTTAAAAATTCTCTCAATAGTCTAACCCTTCTAAAGCCTTTAACTTAAAGACTTTAGAGCGTTAATGCAAACTAACTTACTAAACTGTTAATGGCTGTTTATTTAGTTAGTGCCAAAAAGTCCTTTAGACTGAGCAGTTTACTTTATAAACTTCTCTCAATAGTCTAAACCTTCTAAAGTCTTTAACTCAAAGACTTCATAGCGTTAATGCAAACTAACTTACTAAATTGTTAATAGCTGTTTATTTAGTTAGTGCCATAAAGTCCTTTAGACTGAGCAGTTTACTTTATAAACTTCTCTCAATAGTCTAAACCTTCTAAAGTCTTTAACTTAAAGACTTTAGAGCGTTAATGCAAACTAACTTTCTAAACTGTTAATAGCTGTTTATTTAGTTAGTGCCATAAAATCCTTTAGACTGAGCAGTTTACATTATAAACTTCTATAAATAGTCTAAACCTTCTAAAGTCTTTCACTTAAAGACTTTAGAAAGTTCATTCAAACTAACTTACAAAACTGTTAATAGCTATTTATTTAGTTAGTGCCATAAAGTCCTTTAGACTGAGCAGTTTACTTTATAATCTTCTCTCAATAGTCTAAACCTTCTAAAGTCTTTAACTTAAAGACCTTAGAGCGTTAATGCAAACTAACTTACTAAACTGTTAATAGCTGTTTATTTAGTTAGTGCCATAAAGTTCTTTAGAATGAGCAGTTTACTTTATAAACTTCTCTCAATAGTCTAAACATTCTAAACTCTTTAACTTAAAGACTTTAGAGCGTTAATGCGAACTATCTTACTAAACTTTTAAAAGCTGTTTATTTACTTAGTGCCATAAAGTCCTTTAGACTGAGAAGTGTACTTTGTCAACTTCTCACAATAGTCTAAACCTTCTAAAGTCTTTAACTTAAAGACTTTAGAGCGTTAATGCAAACAAACTTACTAAACTGTTAATAGCTGTTTATTTAGTTAGTGCCATAAAGTCCTTTAGACTGACAGTTTACTTTATAAACTTCCCTCAATAGTCTAAACCTTCTAAAGTCTTTAACTGAAAGACTTTGGAGCGTTAATGCAAACTAACTTACTAAACTGTTAATAGCTGTTTATTTAGTTAGTGCCATAAAGTCCTTTACACTGAGCTGTTTACTTTATAAACTTCTCTCAATAGTCTAAACCTTCTAAAGTCTTTCACATAAAGACTTTAAAGCGTTATTGCAAAGTAACTTACTAAACTTTTAATAGCTGTTTATTTAATTAGTGCCATAAAGTCCTTTAGACTGAGCAGTTTACTTTATAAACTTCTCTCCATAGTCTAAACCTAATAAAGTCTTTATTTTAAAGACTTTACAGCGTTAATGCAAACTAACTTAATAAACTGTGAAAAGTTGCTTATTTACTTAGTGCAATAACGTCCTTTAGACTGAGCAGTTTACTTTATAAACTTCTCTCAATAGTCTAAACCTTCTAAAGTCTTTAACATAAAGACTTTAGAGTGTTAATGAAAACTAACTTACTAAACTGTTAATAGCTGTTTATTTAGTTAGTGCCGTAAAGTCCTTTAGACTAAACTGTTTACTTTATAAACATGTCTCAATAGTCTAAACCTACTAAAGTCTTTAACTTAAAGACTTTAGAGCGTTAATGCAAAAAAACTTACTAAACTGTTAATAGCTGTTTAGTTAGTTAGTGCCATAAAGTCCTTCAGACTGAGCAGTTTACTTTATAAAGTTCTCTCAATAGTCTAAACCTTCTAAAGTCTTTAACTTAAAGACTTTAGAGCGTTAACGCAAACTAAATTACTAAACTGTTAATAGCTGTCTATTTAGTTAGTGCCATAAAGTCCTTTAGAATGAGCAGTTTACTTTATAAAAATCTGTCAATAGTCTAACCCTTCTAAAGTCTTGAACTTAAAGACTTTAGAGCATTAATGCAAACAAACTTACTAAACTGTTAATCGCTGTTTATTTATTTAGTGCCATAAAGTCCTTTAGACTGAGCAGTTTACTTTATAAGCTTCTCTCAATAGTCTAAACCTACTAAAGTCTTTAACTTAAAGACTTTAGAGCATTAATGCAAAGTAACTTACTAAAGTGTTAATAGCTGTTTATTTAATTAGTGCCATAATGTCCTTTAGACTGAGCAGTTTACTTTATAAAAATCTCTCAATAGTCTAAACCTACTAAAGTCTTTAACTTAAAGACTTTAATGCGTTAATGCAAACTAACTTACTAAACTGTGAAAAGCTGTTTATTTACATAGAGCCATAAAGTCCTGTACACTAAGCAGTTTACTGTATAAATTTTCTCTATAGTCTAAACCTTCTAAAGTCTTTAACTTAAAGACTTTAGAGCATTAATGCAAACTAACTTACTAAACTGTTAGTAGCTGTTTATTTAGTTAGTGCCATAAAGTCCTATAGACTGAGCAGTTGACTTTATAAACTTCTCTCAATAGTCAAAACCTTCTAAAGTCTTTAACTTAAAGACTTTAGAGCGTTAATGCAAACTAACTTACTAAACTGTTAATAGCTGTTTTTTTAAGTTAGTGCCATGAAGTCCTTTAGACTGAGCAGTTTACTTTATAAACTTCTCTCAATAGGCTAAACCTACTAAAGTCTTTAACTTAAAGACTTTAGAGCGTTAATGCAAACTAACTTACTAAACTGTTAATAGCTGTTTATTTAGTTAGTGCCATAAAGTCCTTTAGACTGAGGCGTTTACTTTATAAACTTCTCTTCATAGTCTAAACGTACTAAAGTCTTTATTTTAAAGACTTTAGAGCGTTAATGCAAAGTAACTTACTACTCTGTGAAAAGCTCTTTATTTTCTTAGTGCCATAAAGACGTTTAGACTGAGCAGTTTACTATATAAACTTCTCTCAATAGTCTAAACCTTCTAAAGTCTTTAACTTAAAGACTTTAGAGCGTTAATGAAAACTAAATTACTAAACTGTTAATAGCTGTTCATTTAGTTAGTGCCATAAAGTATTTAGACTGAACAGTTTACTTTATAAACTTCTCTAAATAGTCTAAACTTTCTAAAGTCTTTAACTTAAAGACTTTAGAGCGTTAATGAAAACTAACTTACTAAACTATTAATAACTGTTTATTTAGTTAGTGCCATAAAGTCCTTTAGACTGAGCAGTTTACTTTATGAACTTATCTCAATAGTTTAAACCCTCTAAAGTCTTTAAATTAAAGACTTTAGAGCATTAATGCAAACTAACTTACTAAACTGTTAATAGCTGTTTATTTAGTTAGTGCCATAAAGTCCTTTAGACTGAACTGTTTACTTTATAAACATGTCTCAATAGTCTAAACCTACTAAAGTCTTTAACTTAAAGACTTTAGAGCGTTAATGCAAACTAACTTACTAAACTGTTAATAGCTATTTAGTAAGTTAGTGGAATAAAGTCCTTCAGACTGAGCAGTTTACTTTATAAACTTCTCTCAATAGTCTAATCCTTCTAAAGTCTTTAACTTAAAGACTTTAGAGCGTTAATGCAAAGTAACTTACTAAACTGTTAATAGCTGTTTATTTAGTTAGTGCCATAATGTCCTTTAGAATGAGCAGTTTACTTTATAAAAATCTCTCAATAGTCTAAACCTTCTAAAGTCTTTAACTTAAAGACTTTAGAGAATTAAAGCAAACTAACTTACTAAACTTTTAATAGCTGTTTCTTTACTTAGTGCCATAAAGTCCTATAGACTGAGCAGTTTACTTCATAAACATCTCTCAATAGTCAAAACCTTCTAAAGTCTTTAACTTACAGACTTTAGAGCGTTAATGCAAACAAACTTACTAAACTGTTAATCGCTGTTTATTTAGTTAGTGCCATAAAGTCCTTTAGACTGAGCAGTTTACTTTATAAACTTCTCTCAATAGTCTAAACCTACTAAAGTCTTTAACTTAAACACTTTAGAGCGTTAATGCAAACTAACTTACTAAACTGTTAATAGCTGTTTATTTAGTTAGTGCCATAATGTCCTTTAGACTGAGCAGTTTACTTTATAAAAATCTCTCCATAGTCTAAACCTTCTAAAGTCTTCATTTTAAAGACTTTAGAGCGTTAATGCAAAGTAACTTACTAAACTGTTAAAAGCTGTTAATTTAGTTAGAGCCATAAGGTCCTTTAGACTGAGCAGTTTACTTTATAAACTTCTCTCAATAGTCTAAACCTTCTAAAGTCTTTAACTTAAAGACTTTAGAGCGTTAATGCAAACTAACTTACTAAACTGTTAATAGCTGTTTATGCAGTTAGTGCCATAAAGTCCTTCAGACTGAGCAGTTTACTTTATAAACTTCTCTCAACAGTCTAAACCTTTTAAAGTCTTTAACTTAAAGACTTTAGAGAGTTAATGCAAACTAACTTACTAAACTGTTAATAGCTGTTTCTTTACTTAGTGCCATAAAGTCCTATAGACTGAGCAGTTTACTCTATAAACATCTCTCAATAGCCTAAACCTTCTAAAGTCTTTAACTTTAAGACGTTAATGCAAACTAACTTACTAAACTTTTAATAGCTGTTTATGTAGTTAGTGCCATAAAGTCCTTTAGACTGAGCAGTTTACTTTATAAACTTCTCTCAACAGTCTAAAACTTTTAAAGTCTTTAACTTAAAGACTTTAGAGCGTTAATGCAAACTAACTTACTAAACTGTTAATAGCTGTTTATTTAGTTAGTTCCATAATGTCCTTTAGACTGAGCAGTTTACTTTATAAAAATCTCTCAATAGTCTAAACCTTCTAAAGTCTTCATTTTAAAGACTTTAGAGTGTTAATGCGAAGTAACTTACTAAACTGTTAATAGCTGTTAATTTAGTTAGTGCCATAAAGTCCTTTAGACTGAGCAGTTTACTTTATAAAGATCTCTCAATAGTCTAAACATACTAAAGTCTTTAACTTAAAGACTTTAGAGCGTTAATGCGAACTAACTTACTAAACTTTTAAAAGCTGTTTATTTAGTTCGTGCCATAAAGTCCTTTAAACTGAGAATTTTACTTTATCAACTACTCTCAATAGTCTAAACCTTCTAAAGTCTTTAACTTAAAGACTTTAGAGCGTTAATGCTAACAAACTTACTAAACTGTTAATAGCTGTTTATTTAGTTAGTGCCATAAAGTACTTTAGACTGAGCAGTTTACTCTATAAACATCTCTAAAGAGCCTAAACCTTCTAAAGTCTTTAACTTAAAGACTTTAGAGCATTAATGCAAACTAACTTACTAAACTGTTAATAGCTGTTTATTTAGTTAGTGCCATAAAGTCCTTTAGACTGAGCAGTTTACTTTATAAACTTCTCTCAACAGTCTAAATCTTCTAAAGTCTTTAACTTAAAGACTTTAGAGTGTTAAAGCAAATTAACTTACTAAACTGTTAATAGCTGTTTATTTAGTTAGTGCCATAAAGTCCTTTAGACTTAGCCGTTTACTTTACAAACTTCTCTCAATAGTCTAAACATTCTAAAGTCTTTAACTTAAAGACTTTAGAGCGTTAATGCAAACAAACTTACTAAACTGTTAATAGCTGTTTATTTAGTTAGTGCAATAAAGTCCTTTAGACTGAGCAGTTTACTTTATAAACTTCTCTCAATAGTCTAAACCTACTAAAGTCTTTAACTTAAAGACTTAAGAGCGTTAATGCAAACTAACTTACTAAACTGTTAATAGCTGTTTATTTAGTTAGTGCCAGAAAGTCCTTTAGACTGAGCAGTTTACTTTATAAACTTCTCTCAATAGTCTAAACCTTCTAAAGTCTTTAACTTAAAGACTTTAGAGCGTTAATGCAAACTAACTTACTAAACTGTTAATAGCTGTTTATTTAGTTAGTGCCATAAAGTCCTTTAGACTGAGCAGTTTACTTTATAAACTTCTCTCAATAGTCTAAACCCTCTAAAGTCTTTAACTTAAACACTTTAGAGCGTTAATGCAAACAAACTGACTAAACTGTTAATAGCAGTTTATTTAGTTAGTGCCATAGTGTCCTTTAGACTGAGCAGTTTATTTTATAAACTTCTCTCAATAGTCTAAACCTTCTAAAGTCTTTAACTTAAAGAGTTTAGAGCGTTAATGCAAACTAACTTACTAAAGTGTTAATAGCTGTTTATTTAGTTAGTGCCATAGAGTCCTTCAGACTGAGCAGTTTACTTTGTAATCTTCTCTCAATAGTCTAAACCAACTGAAGGCTTTAACTTAAAGACTTTAGAGCGTTAATGCAAAATAACTAACAAAACTGTTAATAGCTGTTTATTTAGTTAGTGCCATAAACTCGTGAGCAGTTTACTTTATCTCAATAGTCTAAAACTTCTAAAGTCTTTATCTTAAAGACTTTAGAGCGTTAATGCAAACGAACTTACTAAACTATTAATAGCTTTTTACTTAGTTAGTGCTATAAAGTCATTTAGACTGAGCAGTTTACTTTATAAACTACTCTCAATAGTCTAAACCGTCTTAAGTCTTTAAGTTAAAGACTTTAGAGCGTTAATGCAAACTAACCTACTAAACTGTTAATAGCTCTTTATTAATTTAGTGCCATAAAGTCCCTTAGACTGAGCAGTTTACTTTATAAAAATCTCTCAATAGTCTAAACCTTCTAAAGTCTTTAACTTAAAGACTTTAGAGCATTAATGCAAACTAACTTACTGAACTGTTAATAGCTGTTTATTTAGTTAGTGCCATAAAGTCCTTTAGACCGAGCAGTTTACTTTATAAACTTCTCTCATTAGTCTAAACCTTCTAAAGTCTTTAACTTAAAGACTTTAGAGTGTTAAAGCAAACTAACTTACTAAACTGTTAATAGCTGTTTATTTAGTTAGTGCCATAAAGTCCTATTGACTGAGCATTTTACTGTATAAAAATCTCTAAATAGTCTAAACCTTCTAAAGTCTTTAACTTGAAGACTTTAGAGCGTTAATGCAAACTAACTTACTAAACAGTGAAAAGCTGTTTATTTAATTAGTGCCATAAAGTCCTTTAGACTGAGAAGTTTACTTTATCAAATTATCTCAATGGTCTAAACCTTCTAAAGTCTTTAACTTAAAGACTTTAGAGCGTTAATGCCAACAAACTTACTAAACTGTTAATAGCTTTTTATTTAGTTAGTGCCATAAAGTCCTTTAGACTGAGCAGTTTATTTTATAATCTTGTTTCAATAGTCTAAACCTTCTAAAGTCTTTAACTTAAAGACTTTAGAGCGTTAATGCAAACTAACTTACTAAACTGTTAATAGCTGTTTATTTAGTTAGTGCCATAAAGTCCTTTAGACTGAGCAGTTTACTTTATAAACTTCTCTCAATAGTCTAAACCTTCTAAAGTCTTTAACTTAAAGACTTTAGAGCGTTAATGCAAACTAAGTTACTAAACTGTTAATATCTGTTTGTTTAGTTAGTGCCATAAAGTCCTTTAGACTGAGCAGTTTACTTTATAAACTTCTCTCAATAGTCTAAACCTACTAAAATCTTTAATTTAAAGAGTTTAGAGGACTAATGCAAACTAACTTACTGAACTGTTAATAGCTGTTTGTTTACTTAGTGCCATAAAGTCCTTTTGACTGAGCAGTTTACTTTATAAACTTCTCTCAATAGTCTAAACCTTCTAAAGTCTTTAACTTATAGACTTTAGAGCGTTAATGCGAACAAACTTACTAAACTGCTAATAGCTGTTTATTTAGTTAGTGCCATAAAGTCCTTTAGACTGAGCAGTTTACTTTATAAACTTTCTCATTAGTCTAAACCTTCTAAAGTCTTTAAGTTAAAGACTTTAGAGCGTTAATGCAAACTAACTTACTAAACTGTTAATAGCTGTTTATTTAGTTAGTGCCATAAAGTCCTTTAGACTGAGCAGTTTACTTTATAAAAATCTCTCAATAGTCTAAACCTTCTAAAGTCTTTGACTTAAAGATTTTAGAGCGTTAATGCAAACTAAGTTACTAAACTGTTAATAGCTGTTTATTTAGTTAATGCCATAAAGTCCTTTAGACTGAGAAGTTTACTTTATCAACTTCCCTCAATAGTCTAAACCTTCTAAAGTCTTTACCTTAAAGACTTTAGAGCATTAACGCAAACAGACTTACTAAACTGTTAATAGCTGCTTATTTAGTTAGTGCCATAAAGTTCTTTAGACTGAGCAGTTTACTTTATAAACTTCTCTCAATAGTCTAAACCTTCTAAAGTCTTTATCTTAAAGAGTTTAGAGCGTTAATGCAAACTAACTTACTAAACTGTTAATAGCTGTTTATTTAGTTAATGACATAAAGTCCTTTAGACTGAGAAGTTTACTTTATCAACTTCTCTCAATAGTCTAAATCTTCTGAAGTCTTTAAGTTAAAGACTTTAGAGCATTAATGCAAACAAACTTACTAAACTGTTAATAGCTCCTTATTTAGTTAGTGCCATAAAGTCCTTTAGACTGAGCAGTTTACTTTATAAACTTCTCTCAATAGTCTAAAGCTTCTAAAGTCTTTAAATTGAAGACTTTAAAGGTTAATGCAAACTATCTTACTAAAATGTTAATAGATCTTCATTTATTTAGTCCCGTGAAGTCCTTTAGACTGAGCAGTTTACTTTATAAACTTCACTCGATAGTCTAAACCTTCTAAAGTTTTAAATTAAAGACTTTAGAGAGTTAATGGAAACCTACTTACTAAACTGATAGTAGCACCTTCTTTAGTTAGTCCCATTAAGTCTTTAGGGTTGAGCAGTTTACTTTATAAACATCACTCAATAGTCTAAACCTTCTAAAGTCTTACAATTAAAGACTTTAGAGAGTTAATACAAACCATCTTACTAAACTGTTAATAGCTCTTTATTTAGTTAGTCCCATTAATCCTTTAGACTGAACAGTTTTCTTTATAATCTTCATTCTATGGTCTAAACCTTCTAAAGTCTTTAACTTAAAGACTTTAGATCGTTAATGTAAACCTACTTACTAAACTGTTAGTAGCAGTTTGTTTAGTTAGTCCCATTAAGTCCTTTAGACTGAGTAGTTTACTATACAAACTTCACTCAATAGTCTAAACCTTCTAAAGTCTTTATCTTAAAGACTTTAGAGCGTTAATGCAAACCAACTTACTAAACTGTTAATAGCTGTTTATTTAGTTCGTGCCTTAAAGTCCTTTAGACTGAGCAGTTTACTTTGTAAACTTCACTCAATAGTCTAAACCTTCTAAAGTCTTTAAATTAAAGACTTTAGGGTATTAATGGAAACTATCTTACCAAAATGTTAATAGCTCTTTATTTATTTAGTCCTATTAAGTCGTTTAGACTGACCAGTTTACTTTATAAAATTTACTCAATAGTTTAAACCTTCTAAAGTCTTTAAATTAAAGACTTTAGAGCGATAATGCAAACCTACTTACTAAACTGTTAGTAGCAGCTTCTTTAGTTAGTCCCATTAAGTCCGTCAGACTGAGCAGTTTACTTTATAAACTTCACTCAATAGTCTAAACCTTCTAGAGTCCTTAAATTAAAGACTTTAGAGACTTAATACAAACCATCTTTCTAAACTGTTAATAGCTCTTTATTTAGTCAGTCCTATTAAGTCCTTTAGACTGAGCAGTTTACTTTATGAACTTCACTCAATACTGTTAACCTTCTCAATTTTTTAAATTCAAGACTTTAGAGCGTTAATGCAAACGAACTAACCAAACTATTGTTAGCAGTTTATTTTGTTAGTGCGACTGAGTCCTTTAGACTTAGTAGTTTTCTATATAATCATCACTCAATACTCTAAACCATCTAAAGTCTTTAACTTAAAGACTTTAGAGCGTTAATACAAACGAACTTACGAAACTGTTAATAGCAGTTTATTTAGTTAGTGCCATAAAGTCCTTTAGATTGAGCAGTTTTCCTTATAATCTTCACTCAAAAGTCTAAACCTTCTAATGTGTTTAACTTAAAGACTTTAGAGCGTTAATGAAACAAACTTACTAAACTGTTAATAGCTGTTTATTTAGTTAGTCCCATTAAGTCCTTTAGACTGAGCAGTTTACTATAAGAACTTCACTCAATAGTCTAAACCTTCTAAAGTCTTTAAATTAAAGACTTTAGAGTGTTAATGCAAACGAACTAACTAAACTGTTTATAACAGTTTATTTAGTTAGTGCCATTAAGTCCGTTAGACTGAGGAGTTTAGTTTATGAACTTAACTCAATAGTCTGAACCTTCTCAAGTCTTTAAATTAAGGAGTTTAGAGAGTTAATGCAAACGACCTAACTATACTGTTATTAGAAACTTATTTAGTTAGTAGCATTAAGTCCTTTAGACTTAGCAGTTTACTTTAAGAACTTCACTCAGTAGTCTAAACCTTCTTAAGTCTTTAACTTAAAGACTTTGGAGTGTTAATGTAAACGAACTAACTAAACTGTTAATAGCAGTTTATTTTGTTAGTGGCACTAAGTCCTTTAGACTGAGCAGTTTTCTTTATAATTTCCATTCAATCGTCTGAACCTCTTAAGCCTTTAACTTAAGGACTTCAGAGCGTTAATGCAAACTAACTTACTAAACTGTTAGTAGCAGTTTGCTTAGTTAGTCCCATTAAGTCCTTTAGACTGAGCAGTTTACGTTATAAACTTCACTCAATAGTCTAAACCTTCTAAAGTCTTTAACTTAAAGACTTTAGAGCGGTAATGCAAACCACCTTATTAAACTGTTAATAGCAGTTTATTTATTAGTGCCATAAAGTCCTTTAGACTAAGAAGTTTACTGTATAAATTTCACTCAATAGTCTAAACCTTCTATAGTCTTTAACTTAAAGAGTTTAAAGCGTTAATGCAAACAAACTTACTAAACTGTTAGTAGCAGTTTGCTTAGTTAGTCCCTTTAAGTCCTTTAGGCTGAGCAGTTTAATTTATAAAATTCACTCAATAGTCTAAACCTTCTAAAGTCTTTAACTTAAAGACTTTAGACCGTTAATGCAAGCCTACTTACTAAACTGTGAATAGCTGTTTATTTAGTTCGTGCCATAAAGTCCTTTTGACTGAGCAATTTACTTCATAAACTTCACTCAATAGTCTAAACCTTCTAAAGTCCTGAAATTAAAGACTTTAGTGAGTTAATACAATCCAACTTACTAAACTGTTAATGCCTCTTTTTTTAGTTAGTCCCATTAAGTCCTTTAGACTGAGCGGTTTACTTTATGAACAATTAATAGTCTTAACCTTCTAAAGTCTTTAACTTAAAGACTTCAGAGCTTTAATGCAAACGAACTTACTAAACTGTTAATAGCAATTAATTTAGTTAGTGCCATTAAGTCGTTTAGACTGAGAAGTTTACTTTATAAACTACACTGAAAGGTCTTAACTTTCTAAAGTCTTTAACTTAAAGACTTTAGAGCATTAATGCAAACTATCTTACTAAAATGTTAATAGCTCTTTATTTATTTAGTCCCATTAAGTCCTTTAGACTGAGCAGTTTACTTTATAAACTTCACTCAATAGTCTAAACCTTCTAATGACTTTAAATTAAAGACTTCATAGAGTTAATACAAATCATCTTACTAAACTCTTAATAGCTCTTTATTTATTTAGTCCATTAAGTCCTTTAGACTGAGCAGTTTACTTTATAAACTTCACTCAATAGTCTAAACCTTCTAATGACTTTAAATTAAAGACTTTAGAGCGTTAATGCAAACCTACTTACTAAACTGTTAGTAGCGGCTTCTTTAGTTTGTCCCATTAAGTCTTTCAGACTGAGCAGTTTACTTTATAAACTTCACTGAATAGTGTAAACCTTCTAAAGTCTTTAAATTAAAGACTTCAAAGAGTTAATACAAATCAATCTACTAAACTGTTAATAGCTCTTTGTTTAGTTAGTCCCATTAATACCTTTGGACTGAGCAGTTTACTCTATGTACTTCACTCAATAGTCTAAACCTTCTAAAGTCTTTAAATTAAAGACTTTAGAGCGTTAATGCAAAGAAACTAACTAAACTGTTAAGAGCAGTTTATTTAGTTAGTGCCACTAACTCCTTTAGACTGAGCAGTTTTCCTTATAATCTTCACTCAATAGTCTAAACCTTCTAAAGTGTTTAACTTAAAGACTTTAGAGCGTTAATGCAAACATCTTACTAAACTGTTAATAGCTGTTTATTTAGTTAGTCCCATTAAGTCCATTAGACTGAGCAGTTTACTTTAAGAAGTTCACTCAATAGTCTAAACCTTCTAAATCAACCTCAACAAATCAATCTCTTTCACCCTTTATATGCTGCTAGTCAATAAAAATGAACTTTTTCCATGTCTCACTATCGACTTTCCTATATCATCATATGGGCACATCAAGATCAGACAAGGGTAGACTAGATAGTGAGACAATGTCACAGATTCAAGTAGATGTGTCTGTCAGAAATCATCAAAGAAAACTAGGATATGATAATTTAAATTCACCATCATCAGTATAGGAAGTAGCTATTAATCCCAGTGTAATGGTTGAAGAATGGATGGAGTAAAGTTACATATCATTTTAATATTAATCTTAGTAAATTAGATAACAATGTTAGTAAATATGATATCAATGTTGATAGGTCAGATATCAGCATTTCTATATCAGATATCAAGATGAGTAAATCAGATGTCAGTATCAGTGTACAATCAGATATCATAGTTAAAAATCATGTTGATGCCTGTTTGTAGTAGGTCTGATATCAGCATTTCTAAATTAGATAAAGTCAACTCCATCCTATATTTACTTCATAATGCTACACATTTAAGAAGTTTTTACCTTTTCTAACATCTAAATAATGCTCTTAATAGTGCCAATACCTTCTGTAGGCTATACTTTAAAAGTAATGAAGATTTAGTGACAGCAAACAGTTGTATTGATGATTGTTGAATGATATATTGAAGGTATATTACCAAGAATACAGCTACAGTACAATAAAAAAATGTTTGTGAATGTTAATGTTACATTGATCAAGAGATTAAAGTAAATAGTTTATGAATTTT
>OZ014425.1:3155600-3257600 GCA_963965975.1 Xestospongia bergquistia
GGTTCTGTAGGAAAGAGGATTGCATACTTCAAGGTCATCATCATATAACATAATTTCCAAAACAGTGGAAATAATAGAAAACAAAGGATGGTCCTTGTAAGACTTGCCATCTGACATTAGCCCATCTGCCCTTTGATTGCTAGTAAGTATCTAATTGGTGTGCATGCTACTAAATTCACATGTAAATGTATTATTGTTCTAAGCTCAGTATAAATCTTAAGGACAAAAGAGATTCCAGAAATGGATTATCATAGACACATTTTTTGTGAAATTTCAGAGGCCATTTTCCTTTATTCCTTTTAGGAATAAGCTTTTCTCCAATCATTCTCTTGTGGCTCCTAAAATGAACAATAAGAAAATACATATATATGTGTATTCATGTATACATGTATCCTACTCTGGTCATTTAGACAATCAGCTTGGAAACAACAAATAAGGGATGTGGTTTGTTTGGATCTTTCATACGAGGATCCCTTTGTTCCTCAGACACAAATCATCTATCATGGAAGTACTGTCAAAGCTTCACTTTTATGGTCTATAGTACTGCTTCATTCATCTATCCACTCATCCGTTGATAGTGAAATAGGATGTTGTATTCAAGATGGGTTCTTTATAAAGTCTACTATGAAAAGACTAGAGTAAGTCTCTCACATAAAATATATATCAATTTGACAGTCCTTTGTCTAGATTCTGAAATTGAAGTGGTTATGATGTATCCAATGCAATCAAATGTTACTATTGAATGCAATATTCCACCTGTGAGTGTTTAATGCCCATTCAATGAATCTATCCATCCATTTTCTGTTTCATGTATCCATTCATCAGTCTATTGATCCATTCATCCACCCATTTATTCATTCATTCAATCAATGCATTCATTCATTCTTTTATAGCCCTAGCCTCTTATTGACTTTAGCTGTTCACTGGTGGTGACATTCTCATTTGAAGCTTCTTATCCATTTGTTAGAGACTTCCAAAATGAAAAAGACATCCAACATTTCCAGGGCCTCAATCAGTCTACTGTTACTATCACAACAGATGTCACATTATTATTAATTTTATATTGCAGAACTGCTCTGAAATGACTCAATAATAATAATAATATTAAAGGTATTTGTTACCTAGCAACCATTAACACACACAAATTTATTTTTGCTATTTGTCCATTCAAAATTTGAATCAAAAAGTTATGCATCTATTTTAGCATAGATTGGTCTGATATTGTGGGTGGAGCCACAATGATCAGACTGTTCTTGCTGCACCATCTGGTCTTCAATATCTTGTTGGAGAAAAAGTATTGGACATTCCTAATAAGGTAAACTAGCAACTCCTCCACCTCTTGTGTCCATCCATCCTTCCAGCATCTATTCACCTCTTCAATACATTAACAGACTATTCATTTATTTAACATTTTTTCTCTTTTTGTGTAGATCCATTCTGACGATATTGAGGTCCTAACAAGTTTTCTAGAGCAATATTCTGCTGGTTCAATACCTACTCTACTTCCTTCTCTATCTTTCTTGACCTTTGGACTACAAACTGTAAATACAACTATTTTTAACAGCTGATAACAGGGAAACTAATCCAGTTTAAACTCTCATCACTTTACTCCAAGTCTCAAGTTACAGCATACACTTTCTCAGCATTTATAGAAGGTGAGAAAGTATTATTGACTAACAATAAAGCTATCGATTAACTATAAAACCAAAAAAATGATAATTCAAAATTAATTACCTATTATTAAACTTAATAATTAATAGTAATTTATAAAAAGTTTAATAATTGAGTATGTTTAAATTTTATTTCAAAAGATATATGGGTGTGGCTTAGAAAATTACTAATGAAAACATTTGTAATCTCTAAAGACATTAATTTTAGTGATAGATGCAGTACATTATATGTAATGAATAGTAAGAATTAATGAATCTAAAATTTGATTCTGAAATAAAAATACTATTTCATACAACTTTCAGTGCATATTTTTGTGTAGATCCATTCTGACGATATTGAGGTCCTAACAAGTTTTCTAGAACAATATTCTGCTGGTTCAATACCTACTCTACTTCCTTCTCTATCTTTCTTGACCTTTTTCAAGTTACAGCATACACTTTGTCAGCATTTATAGAAGGTGAGAAAGAATTATTGACTAACAATAACAGCTATCAATTAACTATAAAATAAAATGATAATTTAAAATTAATTACCTATTATTAAACTTAATAATTTATAAAAAGTTTAATAATTGAGTATATTTAAATTTTATTTCGAATTGAATGCGTGGGCAGATACATTTAACATTTGAAACATCACATAAAAATACATAATGACAAAGATGTGAGATGTTTGTCTGTTCATTCATTAAATGATTAGTCCGTTCATTCATCCATCTATCTGTTTATTTCCTTTTAGTCAACTATTATTCATGATGATAGAGAGTCCCTCGAATTACTTCCACTTACAACAAAGTCATCTACTCCAAGACATTTACCCTCAAACTAGATGACACAGATAATGAAGAAGATCTTTTTGTCTTTGTCTTCCTCTATTGTTTATTATACAATGTACATACAATAGGTAAAACAAGTCTTAAAATTACTCATAATGGTTAGTATAAGATGAATTGCTCTCTTGTTTTCTTGTCATAGGAGAGCCCATCCTTTCAACTTGTTTATAACCCATATCATCTCATGTACAAGGATGTTCTGGAAAGTTTGCAAATTGTACTTTCAACCAAGAACAAATCAACTTTGTGTTTGATGCTCAAGATTGTATGCTTCAAATTCTATTGGTTAGTTTGATATTAGCCTTGTCATTTATTTATCCATCCATTCATTCATTCGTCCATTCATCTATTCATCCATCCATTCATTCATTTGCCATTTATCCATTCATCCATCCATTACAGCACTTATAAAAAGCAATGATTATTACCATGCTACAACATCAACAAAGCAAATAATGGTTACTTCTACCTCACACTGTCCAGCTCGTTTCCACTTAATTCAGTCTCCCTTTTGACCTCTCTTTAATAGAGACACTCAACAGGATCCTGTAGCTCACCCTTTTCTCCTCCTCCATTCCTCTTACCAAAGAAGCATAAAGAAAAAAGAAGTATCTCCTTGTCAACAACACCAAGATCCTCACTCTTAGTCCCATAATGTAGCAACATGAGGAGCGCGAGCAATAGTACTGGCAGCTGATAGTAACTATGACACTCTTTGAAGTAACACAAGTAGTAGTTTTACTTTCTCTATTCCTGTTATACCAAGTTTAATGGAGGATTTCTTTTGGTTGGTTATAAGAGTGCTGCCTCTTCATGTGGAGGTCTACTTACATAACAGGTTTGTCCTCACATATACTATGAATGTTTGACTCTTTCTTTCTCTTTAGATGTTCTAGTATTATTACAATGAATGATAGTCTACTATTGCTTTGTAATAATGTCATTAATAGTAATAGGAGAAGTATGTCAAAGAACAAACCAGGTATATAATGAATAGATGGATAAAGGAGTGTAACAATAGATGACAAATGAATGAGAGAGTAATGGACATATCATTGAAGTCAATGGATGGATGAGTAGATAGACTAATGTAAAGACAGGTGAACATATGGATTCACAAACAGATAAATAGATTTACTAATGAATGTTTTATTAATGAGTGCTTTGTTAATGATTGTTCTGTTCTCTTTTTATAGTGGTTTTTGTAAATGATCTACTTGATACTCATGTGTGTAGTCCTTTGTTGCTCCCTGAGTCTTGTTCTGATAAGTGGGTAGAGGGAGTTATGGGAAATCAAAGTGAAAATATTCAAACTGGGGAGCGATTTGCTCCCTAACAATAGAATGTCTATCAAACTGGTAAAAACATATCACACCACAACATTGGAGACTGAGAAATATGAAAAGTAATTATTATAATTTGTGCATGTTTTTAGCAATTTTCTACCTATCCATTAATCCATCCATTTATCATTTACTTCCTCTTTTTGTCAGCTATGAATGATGCTGGGTCTCCTACTATTTTTATCACAACTGGTCCCCCTACCTGCTACCTACACAACTGATGTGTTCTCTCTATCACGCTCTCTTTTCTCTTAAGTCTACTCCAACAGAAATGAAATTAGTATATTTGATATCTGTATCTCTTAGTCAAGGAAGGATCAGGCTATCCTTATATCTGTAAAGGGGTTTACGATTACCTTTGTGGCATGGAGCTAAACGAAATCACTATTGACTATACTATTATACCTGATTATGACATCAATCTGTTAGTAAGCAAGGTAAATAAGTCATGATGACTATGTTATAGGTACTTCTAATTTAAGAGTGTATTCAGCTTAGATTTACTGAACTAACCTGAACTTATGTTAAAAGAAAAATGACAGTACTATTCCCACAATAAAACTTTATAATTTGTTTACAATTTTCCTACTTATTAGCAGTTAGAGACACTTTTCCTATCTCTGTTATTTATAGACTTGTTAATTGTTGTCTTAGATGATAGATGCTGTCAGCAACGAGCAGATCCAAGTCCAATCCATGGATGCAATAGAAGTACTGTCCTACTATGGGTTCAACAAGAGTCCCACAACATTGACACTTGAAGATCGTTCTTCCTTACTCCATAGTATCACAATGTACTATACAATACTTCAATCAAAAGCTGAGCTTGATCAACTATTGAATGGTCTATAAACTCTTGGTGTGGCAGATGCCATGAAGTCTCACCCGAATAGTCTAGAACCCCTCTTCACTGCTCCTTCATACCCTACTGAATTGACTCCAGGTATTGATTGAATAGAAAAGTCGATAGTGCATGTACTTTGTGATAATGGTTTGCTCTTTTATTTCTAATAGTGAGTATCTAGTCACTGTTTCAAAACCGAGTTCACTACTCTGAGAATTCAAGTCATAGGAAGGAGAAAGACATGTCAACGTACATACTTTTTTGTGACTATTTAGAGGATTGCAAAAGTAAGTAGTTTAGTCATCCTATTTATTAAAAATAAAACAACAACCTTGTATTGTATTCATTTGCCAATGTCAATACTTTCTGGTGATGGGGTTGGCCTTGTGGTTTATAGCTCACTAAGTAATTACATAATTGAGGTAGCTTTCAGCCTCTATTGTTTTAGTGATTTCTTTGATATCATTTCATTAGTCACTTAATGTATACATTCACTAAAATTAGTTATAAAATTTGCATACACCGTTTAGATACTTTCAATATACTTTTACATTCCTTACAGGTGGGAGTAATGAAGTTTCCTTAAAGGACATTCTGTGTTTCTTTACTGGTTCATCAGCTGTATCTCCATTCGGGTTTGATATAGATCCAACCCTGTCATTCAGTCACAATGCAGTTTATCCAACAGCCTCTACATGTACTTTCTCACTCACTCTACATACATGATACTACAATGACTATAATCAATTTAAGCTCAAAATTGATCAGGCCTTTCTTTACTTGTCATGGTGGGTTTGGTGTAGTTTGATTAATGTTACATTCAATATATATTTATGTTCTTGATAGTTTATCTTATGCTCATTGTATTCATTTTATGTTGATTTTATTTTATGTTTTTTGATAGTATTGTCTATCTAATGCTTGTATACTTCTGATAAATTTTTGGTAATTTTTTTATTATTTTACATTCAATCTGTTTATATTTTAGAAGGGATTCATATTTTCAAAAAAAGGGGAAATGTTTCCATAACTGTTTGTGGTGTTTCCATCCTAGCTTGAGCCATTCTGAGAACCCATAGCTGATGTGGTGTTTGGTTGTGTGCTGTGCGTAGAGGATGATTACACCATGCCTCATGAAACATGTCTACTTGAGATTGTATAATTGGTAGATAAACAAAAAGTTGAGGGCACATATATCAACTTCACTAACTGAATCTAATAGACCTACTTCTTCCAGTGTATAGAACTGGAAGTAATAGAATTATTCTTCTATTGCATCCATGAATTGGACTTGGATCTGCTCGTTGCTGACAGCATTTATCATCTAAGACAACAATTAACAAGTCTATAAATAATGCTAATCTAACTTTACACCTGGTATAATGTTATAGATTTAAAATCCTTTGCTGGATGTAGTCAAATGGAGAAAACAAGAGAACAAATTGTGTACTAACGGCACATTTGGTACTACACATACAAACTAAGCAGGGTTTATTATAGAATTTATATATGCCTTGATGGAGGGAGGGGTACAATTGGTCACAAGTAGGAATGCTTTCCCAGAACGTTTTGGAAATTCAGGTCCTCAGTTGTTTTTTTGTGGCTTTTGGGCTACAGAAAGCTATAACTAATGATTATATCACGGAGACAAGTACTTGTTCTAACTGATGTCATGACTATAGTTAATATTATGCCTTGTAAATTACATGGACTAACAAACGTATTGTATAACATGACACTGATTACAAAATGTACATACTTCAGTAATTCCAGTAACTCCTAGTATTGCCCTGGCAGTTGGTGTTTCCATCCTAGCTTGAGCCATTCTGAGAATCCATAGCTGATGTGGTGTTCGGTTGTGTGCTGTACGTAGAGGATGATTACACCATGCCTCATGAAACATGTCCACTTGAGATTGTATAATTGGTAGATAAACAAAGTTGAGAACACATATATCAACTTCACTAACTGAATCTAATAGACCTACTTCTTCCAGTGAATAGAACAGGAAGTAATAGAATCTAATGCAACCTTCTCTCCATAAACGTTCTATTCTTTGGTTGTGGACACTTCAACCACAGATGAAACTTCCTCTCTCCAGACCTTTCTTGAAATGCTCAAGCATGAAGTGTCCAACTAGAACATTTTCTCCTCCACACTCCGAATGTACATGAGATGGTAATCCATAACACTTGACACCTTGCAGAAATGCATTAAAAACAGTCACAGCTTTGTTAGTAGAGGCTACTTTTAAGTAAACTGGAACTTGGCTATATCCATCTATTCCTTCATGTATTACTAATAGCCGCCTCATAACTTTGTGATATCCATCAATGTGCCAACATTATATTGCTGACAAGGAAAAGTTCTATGTAGCCTAGTTTCAAATCCCAAGGGGTCAACACAATGAATAGACTCTTTTACTCTTTCTCTTTGCAATATCTCACCATTAACTTTAAGCAGGGTCTGTATTGATTGTATACCACAAGCAAGTAAGAGTGTTACAATCTCGTTAACCAGGTCATGCAAATGTTGATTAGTTATTTCACTGAATCAATTACATTCAATTCCAAATTCTGTTAGTCTTCTTTGAATCATATGTGTAGAGTAACCTATCAGTGCTGCAATCTAAGTTTATTTAAATCCAAGAATCTAACTTAATCCTCACATATGTCTAAAGGTGGTCGACCATGGCCTCTCACACCCAAAGTAATCACCTTCATTGCTAGTCAGTAGTTAATTGAACAATAAGTTGGTGGACTACTCCAGTTATAGGAGTGAAGTCCCAGCGATTAGGAACCAGCAATTCTAGGTGTATACATATAAATGGTCAGCTCCCTTATAAGAGCCTTCTTAGTGCATACATATCTCGAGGAATAGATTCTCTTAAATCATCTCTATTCCTTCTCAAATTTGTCTATGCTTTCAATCCATCCATCCATCCTTATCAAGCTGCAGCATACACAGATAACACAGCTTGAGTTTAAATTGATTATAGTCATTGTAGTATTGTGTTGGTAGAGTAAGTGAGAAAGTGAAAAGTACATGTAGTGGCTGCTGGATACAAGGTTGCTGGATTACTTACTTTTGCAATCCTCTAAATAGTCACCAAAAAGTGTGTATGTTGACATGTCTTTCTCCTTTCTATGACTTGATTTCTCAGGGTAGCGAACTTGGTTTTGAAACAGTGACTTGATACTCACTATTAGAAATAAAAGAGCAAACACATTACCACAAAGTACATGTACTATTGACTTTTCTATTCAATCAATACCTGGAGTCAATTCAGTAGGGGGTGTGAAGGAGCAGTGAAAAGGTTTTCATACTATTCTGATGAGACTTCATGGCATCTGTCATACCAAGAGTTTGAAGTCTGTTCAATAGTTGATCAAGCTTACCTTTTTTATCAAAGTATTGTATACTTTGAGTTAAGGACTGCCATAGACTTGTTAAAGGCTTTATGCTTGATGATTAGGCTGTAAGTCCGTTGTAATCATGCCAGTTAGGATGATGTCATTTTTCTCAAGTCAATTGGTTACTAACATCACTTTCCAAAGATACCTTGTGCCTGAACTTCAATATCTACTTCATTGGAAATTTTCACGCAAAATAAATAAGGTATAAGGAATGCCATAGCCATCTCTGACTTTATCCTTGGCAATTAGGTTTTAAGTCTGTAGTAATTGTACCAATTAGGATCATGTCATTTTTCTCATAGATCTATTGTGCCAAAACTTCAGTACATACTCCATTCGCAATTTTTACTCATATAGATGACGAATCAATTACAGTTTGCAATAGAAATCTTAAGGCTTCATGCTGGCAAATTAGGGTTTAAGGCTATTGTAATCATATCGTATTATATTGCTGATAATAGTAATACTTAATAATGATAATAACAATAATAATGATGATAAAAATAATAATAATAGTAATAGCTATGATAATAATAATGATAATAGTAATAATAAAAAGAACAACAACGGTAACAATGACAATAATAATGTTATTTTTTAAAAATTGGACCAGCCATAGGCAGAGACATAATGCATCCTGAAATTATAATAATAACAACAATTAACAATAATAATAATGATCATTATATCTCAGTTAGCTATTAAAATATGAATTAACTGACTTAAAGGTCTATTGAAGACTCTTTAATTGGTTTCGATTTGGAGAAACTGCTGCCTCTTATGTAGAGAATAGAGGAATGCAATAGAGCAAAATTCAGTTTTCATCTAATCTATTCGATGGTCTTATTATAGGATGTCTCACTTTTGTCACTTAGAAGAGATGCTATAGAATGATGTTGCACATTTGCCTATCCGTCCACAAGTTGAGAGAATCAGTAGGATGAAGGTAGAATGTTCTATCTTAAGTACCCGTTGGTCACATTGTTGCATTTTATCATCCTCATGTCAACAATACACAGCTACGAGTGGAGCGAGACAGTCTAAAGGGGCAAAACGATTAACATCTGTACATCAAAAAAATATCTCTCAAACCGGCCACCCATACCACATTTCCTGCAATGTCAAGGTAGCATAAGGGCTGGTATTTGCTATGTTGTAATCTATCTGTTCTCCCGATAGTTGTTGCAGACTTGGCTCTATCGACACATTGTAACACACTTCAGAAAGAAAGGAGGCAGTAATGTTGCATATTTCGTTCTGTCTTATAGAGGGAACCCCCCATTGAACAAGACAGCACATGCTCAGTTGTAAAGGGTTGGCCACAATTATAATGTGAAGGAGAATTCTTAAAGGACCAACCATAGTGGAGATATCATGCATCCAGAAAAGCTGTCTTACGTAGTGTGAATCCATGAGATTTGATTGGTAAAACTGAGAGCCAGATGGACCCACCGTTTTCATTAGAAAAGATCCATAGGCCTAGTTTGTTATAAAGAAAAAGCTGCATTATCAGGGTTTCATTTAGGGGGGGGGGGGCGGGAGGGGGCATTCGCCCCCCCTTGCCAGAGTCTGCCCCCCCTTGGACATTAGGTTAGCCTTTTTTTTTCAAGGGGTAATTGGATGTAATGAATAAAGAACTGAAACTCAACACAAGGAATATACAGCAGAAGATAACCTTAGGCTAAACACAAGAAGAATGTGCAGTTTTTAACCTAAATAGCTATTCTTCTACTCTTTCTATTCCATGTCATTTGAAAACCACAAATGGTCTGAAAATGTGCCAGAAGCAATCTCAGAGGGTCTAAAATACAAAAATTTTCTGGGGCGCATGCCTCCAGCCCCTCTCTAGAGGGCACGCTGTTGCACAGTCCCTTCGCCCCCCTAAATTTTCTTTAAGTATTATTTTGCCCCCCCTTGTCCATTTTTCTAAATGAAACCCTGATTATCCTTTTTATACTTCCTCTTTTTTCTTTAATGAAGGTTTTGATCCAGAGCTGTTTCCAGCTACAGTTCACTGGGTTTGCAGATGTTGATTGGTTGTTAATAAGTTCAATGAAGGGGCCACAAATCGAATTTGAGAAAGAAAATTGTCCTAATGCAAACATAGCCGGTTTCTGTATCCCATGAGGATGGGACGTAGTGATGAAGTTCAGGGAGTTAAACTCTTCACACCAAAGACTAATCTTATTTTTAGCAATTTGTCTTATGGAGTTGTGAGATCCAATAGGCTAAGTACCTCCAAGATATTCAAATCTATCTGAACTGACCTGTATCCCAGAACCAGCAGAGACCCTCTTTGCCTCAGAGTTGAAGTCAGGTTTTACAAGTAATTGAGTCTTCCGAAGTAACCATACTGTTGGCCTAGTGTATTTGGCTGATCCAACCACAAATTAAAATTCTGAGATGGAGGGGCTGGCAACGCGAGACTATAATAATTATTATAGTTGAACTCAGCTCACGTGGTCGTTTTAATATTCTTGACCGTATTGTTCTTATTAAAGGAAATTGAAGATAGTCTCGTATAATACCTTGGGAGAGGGTGAGCAACTCTGTTGAAGTTAGCAGCACATTCCTGTAGGTGGATCTTAAAACCGCGGTATGTGCTGCTGCAGAAGCCTAATTAATGCCTAATTAATGTCTCATCACCACATGACAATGCTACAAGGATATTTGTATTATTTTGGATATGAGACTGCACTGAAAGATCTCTGAAGGTCAGTGTTTTTGTATTGATGCCTAGGCAGCAATAGCAAACATTAGTGTAGTATACTCTGCTCAAAGCATTATTGATTGTGCATCAAGTGCTTATGTTGTAGGATATGAGGCTCTTATTGGCTTAAGATTGGTTTGTAAGTCCAATATAACTTCAGGGTTTCCAATTAATATTCAAATTTCTGACTTTCTTTCAAAGCATTTTAGTACAAATTTGATCAATATGACTATCAGATTCATATTAAAATACAGCAATATGTCATTTCTATCACTACAATAGAGTTCAAGTTAATAACTTAAAATCAAGAACTTTGTGTTTGGATACAGGGAAGCTGTCTTTGTACGAGGCACTTAACTGCCTTTTCATGTGAAAAGTGAAATTTCTCCGTTATTGACAAAGTGAGAATCTGTAAGTATAATTCAATGAGGTTATAGCTTACGACTTATTATCTGGAATTACCTGTGGCCAGACAATTGATTTCATAAAATCATTTAAATAGAAAACAGGTTTTTTAGATAATCACTCGCCAAAGCAAGTAAATAGTAATTAATTTCCATTACCTACATGAAACTGTATGAAGTAATTGTTTGTTAGACTGATATTCTCACCATATCATCAAGGTCAATTGGCTAATCATCATCCACATACTTTACTTTAACAAAGTCACTATAACATTCTCCATTTAATAGTTGTCTGATTGTGTGCTATTTTGTATCATAAAAACATGAATTTTATATGATATTTGTAAACATACTTCATTTGCTTTGATTGTTGTTCTAATGAACCCTCTTGTAAATATGCAGTCACTGATACAATGATAGAATATTATCTATAGTATTCACATATATGAAAAACATACTGATCTGATTTGTCACGTCTGAAGTTTGGATAACTTTTAAGGTAAAATTCCTTGCCCCATTTTTGTTCAGTACAAAATATATCATCCTTATCTATTACTGGTTCAGATGTAAATGATGGAAGTAGTATGTCATTGTCCTCTAAATCTTCTACTAAATATCAATCACAACATAGAATTTATAGAACAGTATGCTTACGATCCATTATATAATTAACTTCATTGTCTCCATCCCAGCCTAAAGTTACCAAAGATTGAAATCATAATCACTCAGTATTTATGTAATTTATTATGTACCTGAGTTGACATAAGTTTTGATGGTTTCTATATAATCTGGTGGAACATTTTCCATATGCACTTCTGCTACTGAACAGCTAGATATTAACAGGCAATGTATTAATGTGTAATGAGTGTACTCATTTCATGAACAGCATACCTAATTTTAAGGATCCATTTCTTGTAAGTTGTCAGCTATTTTTATAAATAATGTCAACATGTAATAAACAGTCTCTACCTCAAAATCATCCTCATCATATGATAATCTGAGATAACTTGCCACATACTGTTAAGTTTAATTGACTAATGTAAATGTTAAATCTTAGCTATGCTTTTCACATACCTTACATATATATACATTTCTGTAGATGTCATGGCATGTGTCCACTGTTGCACATCTGTGTGTGTATAAGTACCATAAAAGTACATTTGCGGATGTGTAATGTACTTTGGAATGACAGTATCTCCACTTACTAACGGATAGTTTAAACTTTGACAATGTACACAAATATAGCCTATGTTTTTTTTAAATGTTATCTTATGTAATAATTTCTTACCATATGCTATTTATTAAATGAGGCCGACTATTATGATATGAATCAACTTCATATATGACCTTATCATTTACATCAACAACCTATGTAATGTATCCCAAACATATATTGTGTTGATTAAGGCACTGACGATGAGAATCCAATGTTGTGGACAATGAATAGGAAATATGATCATGTCTTTCTCTAACAGATTTTTGCCCTATAATTTATTACTTTTCATACTTTGTTAAAATTGTAAAAGCCTTACATATTTTATAACACCACCAAAGCCTCTTGCTCTTAATAATGGAAGGAATGTGGAGTTGACAATGGCTATGTTTCTCTTGTTTTAACAATTTCTGTGACATGCATGTAAAATGATTTGACTTACATCTTTTGCTAACAATATTAAGTAATTCATTATCACCTACACAAGTATATACTATTATATATACTGATTATATATATATATATATATATTTATACATAATATATACACTGTTTACTTTTGCAGTTAGCCACACTCCTGGCTGTAAAGTATTGTATGGTGCCTTAATCTCTTTCCAGTCCTTTATTCAAATATATAGAATAAATTCTTTGCTAGCAATGCACTTACTATTTCCTTGTCTTCATTAACAACAACAAGTGGACTCTGATAGAAATATTATAACAGTAAAGTATGCACATTTTAACAACAGACTGACTTCGCTCCATGTTAAAATTGGTGGACAATCAATCACTTTTAATACAGTCTATAGTTAGCAAAATGAATTACAATATGTATTATGTGATATACAATAATTGCATGCTAACCTCAGACTCATCAGACTTGTATATAGCTAGACATACATTTCTCTAAGAGGTAATCATAATGATGCATTGTTTTCATTATCTTTACTCACTGAAATGTAATCTATATTTCTGTTGTAATCGTAGTTAGTATTTACATTATTGTCATCATATTCAATCCATTCTCCACCTGGTGTTTTCACTAATGCAGTGTCTATTGTGTTTGTTTTAATGTAGGTATCTTATAGCTGTATAATAACTTACAGTGACCTGTATCTACAGATGTTGGATGGATGTCCATGATGAACCTAAATGGAAGCAAGATTAAAAGGATACTTTCATTGTAATCAGTACTAACAGCTATTCCAAGTAATCTGTAAGTTCTTGAGGTGTAATCATGTCTGGTAGTACTTTCAATTGTAATTGACCTATCAGATATAATATCAGATGGATTACATTACCTGCATCTTACTCTTGTAGCAACAATGGCTTGTTTGATTTTTTACTTGAATGTGTGTTTCGAGAAATGCCTATTATCTGTACATCAGGTAATGAAGCAACTTTTGTGCTAACAGTTATTAGACGTTCATTGCAAGGTATGCATTGTAGGCTTTATTATGACATTATTGTCCACAATAAACAGCTTACAAATGATGGGATGATTCATCTGATTAACAAGATATTTTCTTCCACCACAATTCTGATATGCGGTCTTCTTTATCCAACAGTTTATCCAACATAGGTTGCTGGTTTGATTTTCAATAGCCTTGTTAGGTCTATAGCACAACTCCAGTGCTATGAATGTGAACGACGATATGATATTCAAGTGTGTCAGGTTAGTACAAATACTATCGTCAGTTGTTTTGATATGGGTGTGTCTTTCCCACCCAGCAGGGAGCAACAAGGCCATTTGTTCATTTTAGTACATTTCCTCTTATTGCTGGCTATTGAGTCCATTTTTTGTGAACCATTGTAATGATGTATATTAAGAAGTCACATTGAATGATGTTGTCACCTTGTATATTACAAGTCATTATGATTTTATATTTGCAAATAAGAATGTGAAGCTTGTCACTATTTTTAACTCAGTAATAAAATTCATGCAAATGTTTATAATAACCTAATGTTTTTTAAATTTGTATGCAAAACAATCTAGTGTAAGAAATTAAGGACAAACATTCCTGGAGACCAGTAACTGCAGTGCTAGTTTCTTGATTATTGTTTATACTAACAAGGTTATGCTAAAAATTTTGTTTTTAAAAAAATATGAAAAGTGATTTTTAAAAAAATTAGTAAACAAACTGTTTAGAAAGGATTTAATTAGCTATCATTTATAATATATTAGCTAAACCGATAAAATGTTCTGTCCTACACACAATGTTGTTGTAAGTTTTCCGTATCTGCAGCTCCACCCTATATACAATGTTGTTGTAAGTTTTCCGTATACAGCAACTGCAGCTCCACCCTATCAAAACACTTGAAACCTCAAATATTTAATAAGGCGTGGTTTTCTAGTACCTGAGGAATGTCAATAGAGTGGGTGAGAAGGGACAAACTCCTGGACCCTAAAACAGTACAAAACCAGACAAGGCCCAAGGATAGCAATTAATAAATATCGTTTTCTTGTCAAATCTGTGTTTAAGGCAACAACGTTGTTTGGGATTTTGTTAAAATTTAAAAGGAATTTAGAAAAGTTAAATTTGAATTCTATTTATTTCTTTTTCATGATTTGACCCGTTCTTTATATTTCATTTTCATCTTAACAAATCTAGCAAGATGAGAGGGTAGTACCCTTAATATAGAGCATTTGTCTTATAGCTGGTATAGACAAATTTATTTTATCTCAATGTAAACATCTCTTTAATGTGCCTATTTCTAAGAAAGCTATACATATAATTGAAATTGAGATGTCACTCATGTAGCTCCTGGAATCTTTATGTACATAAATATATTATTTTAAAATTTATCTTAAAGTCCTTTAAAATGACTGAATTTGTGCCACCTTATTTAAGTTAATTTTGAAAGTTTTTCATAGCAGAAGTATGTGCTTTTCATGTATATTTGATCAGCTATGGTCTTTGTGTGTTCAAAGTCAATTACCCAATTCCAATAGCACCATCCCAAATAATCTTAAAAATTGAAGATGGCCTTTCTAGGTAGTACTTGTCAAAGTCTTCACAAGATTACAAATTGCTGCGGAATATGATGCAAAGCTAACATATGCAATACATGTGTATGTACATAAAAAATGATTCAAAGCAAATTTAGTACTACCTAGTTATAAGATGCAAACATGCCAGGTGGAATGATATATATTATAGTATTATTCTTACTGGACTACACTTTCAAAAAATATCTATTTGATAATTCCCCAACACTCAACATTCTTAATTCCTTCAAAGAATTGATTCTCACAAATTTTTTTCTGGAGTAACATTTTTTGTCTCTATATTTAATTTTATACCAAAATCATGAAGACATTTATCTTTAGCAAAATCAACCCTATACATTTATTGATATAATTACTGTAGTTAAGAAAATGTAATTATATCAGAACACTTCATTCTTCAGTAAAACAAAGTTACAAGACAATAAGATACTTGTACCTTCTACCTGTATTGTATGTGTATTATCAAATATCATGAACACAGTATTGCCGCTAATGGACACAAATATTATGGCCACTGTGGATTTTACAACCACATGTCTTTCAAACTTTCCTGAATCAACGTCTAAGCTTATGGTTCCTCTACATTTACAATCTATCTACTAGCAACCTCTACAGTCCATCTACTATAGCAGTTCCTAAAGTCTATCTACTACTTGCCTTTATAAACCTACCTACTAGCAACTTCTACAGTCTTTCTACTAAAAGCCTCAACAAATTTTCTACTAGCAACCACTACAATTTACTTACAAGAGACTTCTGCAGGCAATGTATACATAACCACTAGCAGCCTATACAGTCTATCTCTTAGCAACCTCTACAATGTAGCCTACTTACTAGCAACCTCTATAGTCTATCTACTAACAACGTCTACAGTTTATCGACTAGCAACCACTACACAATATACCTACTAACAAAAAAATCACTAAGCATTAAAACACATTACAGGATCACATGGAAATCCCATGGGAGGAATTTCTTCTGCTCCAGAAAAAAGTTAAGAAGTGAATACAAGCTCACCTTTATGTCTATAAAATCAAACAGTCATGGTAAAGTGCTGGCTACATCAACCCAAATATATTAAATAATGTTATTAAATCAGGTCTATTGATGAGTACTAACAATACATAAGTTGGGATTTAAGTTATTTTGACAATACAGTAATGAAGCTCCCTTTTCTCTATTTTTAGCAATATGCACAAAAGACAAATGATCAACAAATGTTTGTAGTGCCTTAATCAACCATTAGCCAGATAAAAGTACCATTTTTACTGGACAATATTGAATATAGTGCTAAAACGTTCGTAATGTGCAAAAATAGCACCTTATCAAATACTTCTAATCTCTTGAAAAAATAAATTCTACAAATAAGAAAGTGGCAATGGTGAGTTTAGTTAAATAAGCCTATACATTACACTTTAGTAAGTTGTAAAAGAATTATGTCACACTCTTTGTGACATAAACTTTGACATTTGAAAATATGGAGAATCTTTTCTATATAGCCTTTTAGACTATCAGTGTCACTAGTAACTGTTGAAAGTTTTTGTACAGTTCTATGGCAAGACTGCAGTTGAATATGCAGCTCTGTTCTCGTCACAACTAAGTTTAAGTAGAAGTTGTATTTAAACGAAATTGATACAGTCAGGAACAAACAAAAATCAGGTATTTATCTGAAATTGAATAAAGAACAAAGATCAAACTAAATGGAAGGACAATGAACAAAGATAAGAACTATTACAGAAATCAGGAATGAGGCAAGCTTACACACACTTAATTAACACTTAAATGATTCAAAGAAAATGTGGTTATAGATTTAAAGATAGACTAAATTACACACAAATATCTTGCATGAGTCTCAAATACTTGTTCACATATAGAAACAGGTTGACAGAAGTGGTTCATTATTACAAAACAGATCATATATGATCCATTATTATATACTATACATCAGGCTTGGGGTCAAATATATGAGTATTTGTATTTAGCTGTATTTAAATACTTTTTTTGAGTATTTGTATTTGTATTTTGAAATTTTGAAACAGGAAGTATTTGTATTTGTATTTGAAATACTTCGTGAAATCTTTAAATACTCCTTTTTAAATTGTTTGTTTCTGTGGAAAGACTATTCAGCATAGTAGGAAAAGTTTTTTTGCCCTGATCAATGTTGCCTAACTGACAAAACATTTGAAGAGATTATCAATAATTTGTAATGATTATTTCATTATATGTAAAGCAAATAATGGGGATTTTCCTGCTGGGATAGTATAAAGAAGTATTTGGAAAGCATTTAAATACTTTTCAAAGTATTTGTATTTGTATTTGAAATACATTCCTGCTAGAAGTATTTGTATTTGTATATTGTATTTCATGTTTTGAGAGTATTTGTATTTGTATTTAAATACTATTTGATGTATTTGACCTCATGCCTGCTATACATATAAATTATGTAACAAAACTGTAAAAGATAATTCATTGCAAATTGATTTAATTTAAAATACAGTGTATACAGGTTGCATAGTTATGAAAAATATCTACATATAATACTATTAATTACTAATGTATTACGAAAGTGAAGGTGATATAGCTAGAATTAGTAAAAGCAATAGGTTACGCTTATTTCAGCAAAAATAAATTTGCAATTGCAATCTGTACATATAACTAGTGGTAATTATACTGTTGAATACCAGATTTATCCCAAGTATTGCTGTGAAGTACTTCATATATACTAAAGTGTATAGTCTGTTATGTTCATATCAGGTCATTGTTACAATTGGGAATTATAAGAGTTGATGAATAGAATTTTATATTTTTAGGTTTGTCTGTTTTCAAGTATAACATTTGAGAAATAACAAGTCATAAGTCAAGATTCTTTAGTCATTTCTGTCATTTGTCTTCACAGTCATCTATTTTTGCAATTGTCTGGGATGTTCTAATGTATCATTACATTATATTATAAAGATATTTTGGATATACTATGTACAGCGAACTCAGACATCAAATAGTGCCAGTAATACTACTTTTAAATAATGAATATTTTATGAGTTTTCTTTGTTCTCATTATCTAGATAGATAGTTAACGTGTGGACAGGATATTATAAGATCTTTGTTACTGGCATCTTCTTGTGCTTTTTTGCTTGGACACTTCTGGTGTGTGTTTTATTATCAGCTTATTGCCCTAATATTCCATTATTTTTTGTAATATATGCACTTGCATATCTTCGTACTGTAGCTGGTTTTCGAAACTACTCCTCTCATGAATTTTATCAAGTTTGATTGTACTCAACTATGCTAGGAAGAACAAGTACCCAAAGAATTGCAGTGCCTTGACCTACTGGGAGGAGGACTACCATACCAAATCACTCATCATCAGCATTTTGTATTAGATAACGTATATAATGTACTTTATATCTGAGAAATTAAAATTTGTTTTACCTCTTTTAATGTGTTTCCTGTAAAGGAAACAGCAGACACCCTTAATGTTAACTGCGATTGCAGCAAAATTACTCCTGCTCTGCTCTACTAAATGGCTTTTTGAAAGCCACCATTACAAGACGTTGTGCTGTTGTTGTTTACTAGAATGGGACTGTGGCTGATTCGATAGTATTTGTTGCAAACTGCTCTATTAAGTATTCTTTAATTCAATATACTGAGACTTTATAAGACAGTATCTTACATACTAAAGCTCTATCCTCCTCTCTCATGCACTCACTCTAGCTCACTCACTCTTTTTCTCATCTTGTCTAATATGTCAGTTAAATCATTGTCTCCATTTATATGGACTCCAACTAAACCTTGGCATTCGCGATTTCATAATAGTATAATTTGTTGTTAAGCTGCATTCAAATGTGACAATATGCACCTTTAATAATATTATTATACCTTAGCAGTAGTGACAACACAGTTGACCTCTCCTCTATAAGTACTCATATTTGTACCAAAAGCTTTGATCACTCCAGACACTTTGGTGAAACGATTATTTTCACACTTAGCTTCTTTGAGCAATTAACTTTAGCATATCAAATCGTGAATGTCATTGAATCATATACAGCTGGTTGATTGTTTGAATAATCAAATTATTTTTCACCCAGTTTGTTAGTGAGGAGTGGAATTCATCATGCATACTTGTATATCACACAGTCAAAAATCAAACAGTAAGGGGGCAGAGCCCCCCCCCCCCCAATTTCAAAAGTGGGGGGCTCCATCCCCCCTGCCCCCTAGTTCTCCACAACTGATTAATAAACCTATATTCAGACAGACAATATTCATTGTGTACTATAGATAAGATATACGGAGTTATATAGTTGTTATTATCATGGCGCAATATCCATCATCAACTGAACATTCTCAGTTCACAATAGTGGCACCACATTTCTACAGTGTGTCAGCATTTTACTTCTGCAGGGCTGTTTAGCAAGACTACTGGCACCAAATTTGTACTAGAAATTAATAAACTTAGATGCCATTCCTTCATTTTAGCAACAGTGTGTCTCGACTTTACTTCTGCAGGGCTGTTTAGCAAGACAGAAGAAGGAACTGGATTCCATACAGCCAAGTCATTTGACAGTGATGTTCCTCGCTACAACAAAAGGGAAAGACAGTAGTCAAATACGGTCAGAGTAGCAGTACTCCACGTGTGTTAGTCTAGCTTGCCCAACTTAAGTGTTAAATTCAGTACTTTTAGTGCATATGTTATCTGAACTAACCCTGTGATAAGTCATTCTCAAACATATCTCACTAGTCTTTTCTCTGTAATATATAGACTTTAGTAATCAGTATATTTAGCACAATGTAGCAAGTCTGAATAATATTAGTCACGTGTTTTATTTACTACAAGCCTATTTACCCCCACTGCGTCTACTTTTGTATCAGTATCAGCTTGTTTGATAATGATGTTCCTCACTGCAACAAAAGGGAAAGACAATAGTAACAAATATGGTCAGAGTAGCAGTACTCATGTATGTTAGTATATCTAGCTTGACTTTTAAATTCAGTGAGATTTAGCTCTTAGTTTTAGTGCATTTATTACCTTAACTAAGCCTGTAATAAGTCATTTTAAAACATAATATCTTACCTGTCCTTGTCTATATAATATATACACTTTGGTAACCAGTATATTTAGTACAATGTAGCAAGTCACGTGTTTTTACAGGCTTTTTACCACCATTGTGTCTGCTGTGCTCATACTACAAATGCACTAAACTAAGGGCTAACGTTCATTGAATTTAAAGTCAAGCTATATATACAAACAAACTTGACTGTATTTATTTGCCCTTGGGCTATAGCAAGGAACAATATTGTCTTGGATTTACTGCAGAGAACACTGTCAAATGATTTGGCTGAATGGAATCTAGTTCCTTCTTCTGTTTTGCTAAATAGCCCTGTAGAAATAAAGTCGTGAATGATTGGTTGCTAAAATGAAGTAATGCTGTCTAAGATTTCTAGTACAAACATTTACAAGCTGATACTGATACCAAAAAAGACACAATGGGGGTAAAAAGCCTTTTAAAAACACTTGACTAATATTATTCAGACTTGCTACATTGTACTAAATATACTGGTTATTAAAGTGTATTTATTACAGAGACAAGGAAAGGTGACATATATGTTTTAAAATAACTTATTACAGGCTTAGTTGAGATAACAAATGCACTAAAAGTAAGGGCTAAAGCTCATTGAATTTAAAGTCAAGCTAGATATACTAACACAAATGAAGTATTGATACACTGACTGTATTTATTTGCCCATGGGCTGTAGCGAGGAAGATTAGTGTCTCGGATCTACTGCAGAAAACACTGTCAAATGACTCGGCTGAATGGAATCTAGTTCCTTCTTCTGTCTTGCTAAACAATCATGCAGAAATAAAGTCATGACTCCATGGCTGCTAAAACGAAGTAATACTGTCTAAGATTTTTAACACAAACTATTACAACGTGATACTACAAATGCACTAAACTAAGGGCTAAAGCTCATTGAATTTAAAGTCAAGCTATATATACTAACACACTTGACTATATTTACTCGCCCTTGGGCTATATCGAGGAACATTAGTGTCTTTCTAGTACAAAATATTACAAGCTCATACTATAAATGCACTAAACTAAGGGCTGAAGTTCATTGAATTTAAAGTCAAGCTATAATATATACTATCACACTTGACTGTATTTACTTGCCCTTGGGCTATAGCGAGGAACATTATTGTCTTGGATTTACTGCAGAGAACACTGTCAAATGATTTGGCTGAATGGAATCTGGTTCCTCCTTCTATCTTGCTAAACAGCCCTGTAGAAATAAAGTCATGAATCATTGTTTGCTAAAACAAAGTAACGCTGTCTAAGATATCTAGTACAAAATATTACAAGCTCATACTACAAATGCAATAAACTAAGGGCTAAATCTCATTGAATTTAAAGTCAAGCTATATATACTAACACACTTCACTGTATTTACTTGCTCTTGGGCTTTAGCGAGGAACATTATTGTCCGATTTACTGCAGAGAACACTGTCAAATGATTTGGCTGAATGATATCTGGTTCCTTCTTCTATTTTGCTAAACAGCCCTGTAGAAATAAAGTCATGAATCATTGGTTGCTAAAACGAAGTAACGCTGTCTAAGATTGCTAGTACAAAATATTACAAGCTCATACTACAAATGCACTAAACTAAGGGCTAACGTTCATTGAATTTAAAGTCAAGCTATATATACAAACAAACTTGACTGTATTTATTTGCCCTTGGGCTATAGCAAGGAACAATATTGTCTTGGATTTACTGCAGAGAACACTGTCAAATGATTTGGCTGAATGGAATCTAGTTCCTTCTTCTGTTTTGCTAAATAGCCCTGTAGAAATAAAGTCGTGAATGATTGGTTGCTAAAATGAAGTAATGCTGTCTAAGATTTCTAGTACAAACATTTACAAGCTGATACTGATACCAAAAAAGACACAATGGGGGTAAAAAGCCTTTTAAAAACACTTGACTAATATTATTCAGACTTGCTACATTGTACTAAATATACTGGTTATTAAAGTGTATTTATTACAGAGACAAGGAAAGGTGACATATATGTTTTAAAATAACTTATTACAGGCTTAGTTGAGATAACAAATGCACTAAAAGTAAGGGCTAAAGCTCATTGAATTTAAAGTCAAGCTAGATATACTAACACAAATGAAGTATTGATACACTGACTGTATTTATTTGCCCATGGGCTGTAGCGAGGAAGATTAGTGTCTCGGATCTACTGCAGAAAACACTGTCAAATGACTCGGCTGAATGGAATCTAGTTCCTTCTTCTGTCTTGCTAAACAATCATGCAGAAATAAAGTCATGACTCCATGGCTGCTAAAACGAAGTAATACTGTCTAAGATTTTTAACACAAACTATTACAACGTGATACTACAAATGCACTAAACTAAGGGCTAAAGCTCATTGAATTTAAAGTCAAGCTATATATACTAACACACTTGACTATATTTACTCGCCCTTGGGCTATATCGAGGAACATTAGTGTCTTTCTAGTACAAAATATTACAAGCTCATACTATAAATGCACTAAACTAAGGGCTGAAGTTCATTGAATTTAAAGTCAAGCTATAATATATACTATCACACTTGACTGTATTTACTTGCCCTTGGGCTATAGCGAGGAACATTATTGTCTTGGATTTACTGCAGAGAACACTGTCAAATGATTTGGCTGAATGGAATCTGGTTCCTCCTTCTATCTTGCTAAACAGCCCTGTAGAAATAAAGTCATGAATCATTGTTTGCTAAAACAAAGTAACGCTGTCTAAGATATCTAGTACAAAATATTACAAGCTCATACTACAAATGCAATAAACTAAGGGCTAAATCTCATTGAATTTAAAGTCAAGCTATATATACTAACACACTTCACTGTATTTACTTGCTCTTGGGCTTTAGCGAGGAACATTATTGTCCGATTTACTGCAGAGAACACTGTCAAATGATTTGGCTGAATGATATCTGGTTCCTTCTTCTATTTTGCTAAACAGCCCTGTAGAAATAAAGTCATGAATCATTGGTTGCTAAAACGAAGTAACGCTGTCTAAGATTGCTAGTACAAAATATTACAAGCTCATACTACAAATGCACTAAACTAAGGGCTAACGTTCATTGAATTTAAAGTCAAGCTATATATACAAACAAACTTGACTGTATTTATTTGCCCTTGGGCTATAGCAAGGAACAATATTGTCTTGGATTTACTGCACAGAACACTGTCAAATGATTTGGCTGAATGGAATCTAGTTCCTTCTTCTGTTTTGCTAAACAGCCCTGTAGAAATAAAGTCATGAATGATTGGTTGCTAAAATGAAGTAATGCTGTCTAATATTTCTAGTACAAACATTTACAAGCTGATACTGATACCAAAGAAGACACAATGGGGGTAAAAAGCCTTTTAAAAACACTTGACTAATATTATTCAGACTTTCTACATTGTACTAAATATACTGGTTATTAAAGAGTATTTATTACAGAGACAAGGAAAGGTGACATATATGTTTTAAAATGACTTATTACAGGCTTAGTTGAGATAACAAATGCACTAAAACTAAGGGCTAAAGCTCATTGAATTTAAAGTCAAGCTAGATATACTAACACAAATGAAGTATTGATACACTGACTGTATTTATTTGCCCATGGGCTGTAGCAAGGAAGATTAGTGTCTCGGATCTACTGCAGAGAACACTGTCAAATGACTCGGCTGAATGGAATCCAGTTCCTTCTTCTGTCTTGCTAAACAACCATGCAGAAATAAAGTCATGACTCCATGGTTGCTAAAACGAAGTAATACTGTCTAAGATTTCTAGCACAAACTATTACAACGTGATACTACAAATGCACTAAACTAAGGGCTAAAGCTCATTGAATTTAAAGTCAAGCTATATATACTAACACACTTGACTGTATTTACTTGCCCTTGGGCTATAGCGAGGAACATTAGTGTCTTTCTAGTACAAAATATTACAAGCTCATACTATAAATGCACTAAACTAAGGGCTAAAGTTCATTGAATTTAAAGTCAAGCTATATATACTAACACACTTGACTGTATTTACTTGCCCTTGGGCTATAGGGAGGAACATTATTGTCTTGGATTTACTGCAGAGAACACTGTCAAATGATTTGCTGAATGGAATCTACTTCCTTCTTCTGTCTTGCTAAACAGCCCTGTAGAAATAAAGTCGAGAATGATTGGTTGCTAAAACGAAGTAATGCTGTCTAAGATTTCTAGTACAAACCTTTACAAGGTGATACTGATACCAAAGAAGACACGATGGGGGTAAAAAACCTTTTAAAAACACTTGACTAATATTATTCAGACTTTCTACATTGTACTAAATATACTGGTTATTAAAGTGTATATATTACAGAGACAAGGAAAGGTGACATATATGTTTTAAAATGGCTTATTACAGGCTTAGTTAAGATAACAAATGCACTAAACGAAGGGCTAAAGCTTATTGAATTTAAAGTCAAGCTAGATATACTAACACAAATGAAGTATTGATACACTGACTGTATTTATTTGCCCATGGGCTGTAGCGAGGAACATTAGTGTCTTGGATTTACTGCAGAGAACACTGTCTAATGACTCGGCTGAATGGAATCCAGTTCCTTCTTCTGTCTTGCTAAACAACCATGCAGAAATAAAGTCATGACTCCATGGTTGCTAAAACGAAGTAATACTGTCTAAGATTTCTAGCACAAACTATTACAACATGATACTACAAATGCACTAAACTAAGGGCTAAAAAAGCTCATTGAATTTAAAGTCAAGCTATATATACAAACAAACTTGACTGTATTTATTTGCCCTTGGGCTATAGCAAGGAACAATATTGTATTGGATTTACTGCAGAGAACACTGTCAAATGATTTGGCTGAATGGAATCTAGTTCCTTCTTCTGTTTTGCAAAACAGCCCTGTAGAAATAAAGTCGTGAATGATTGGTTGCTAAAATGAAGTAACGCTGTCTAATATTTCTAGTACAAACCTTTACAAGCTGATACTGATACCAAAGAAGACACAATGGAGGTAAAAAGCCTTTTAAAAACACTTGACTAATATTATTCAGACTTGCTACATTGTACTAAATATACTGGTTATTAAAGTGTATTTATTACAGAGACAAGGAAAGGTGACATATATGTTTTAAAATGACTTATTACAGGCTTAGTTGAGATAACAAATGCACTAAAACTAAGGGCTAAAGCTCATTGAATTTAAAGTCAAGCTATATATACTAACACACTTGACTGTATTTACTTGCCCTTGGGCTATAGCGAGGAACATTAGTGTCTTTCTAGTACAAAATATTACAAGCTCATACTATAAATGCACTAAACTAAGGGCTAAAGTTCATTGAATTTAAAGTCAAGTTATATATACTAACACACTTGACTGTATTTACTTGCCTTTGGGCTATAGCAAGGAACATTATTGTCTTGGATTTACTGCAGAGGACACTGTCAAATGATTTGCTGAATGGAATCTACTTCCTTCTTCTATCTTGCTAAACAGCCCTGTAGAAATAAAGTCGAGAATGATTGGTTGCTAAAACGAAGTAATGCTGTCTAAGATTTCTAGTACAAACCTTTACAAGGTGATACTGATACCAAAGAAGACACAATGAGGGTAAAAAGCCTTTTAAAAACACTTGACTAATATTATTCAGACTTGCTACATTGCACTAAATATACTGGTTATTAAAGTGTATTATTATATTACAGAGACAAGGAGAGGTGACATATATGACTTATTACAGGCAAAATGACTTATTACAGGCTTAGTTAAGATAACAAATGCACTAAACTAAGGGCTAAAGCTCATTGAATTTAAAGTTAAGGTAGATATACTAACACAAATGAAGTATTGATACACCGACTGTATTTATTTGCCCATGGGCAATAGCAAGGAACATTAGTGTCTTGGATTTACTGCAGAGAAACTGTCAAATGATTTGGCTGAATGGAATCCAGTTCCTTCTTCTGTCTTGCTAAACAACGCTGCAGAAATAAAGTCATGACTCCATGGTTGCTAAAACGAAGTAATACTGTCTAAGACTTCTAGCACAACTATTACAACGTGATACTACAAATGCACTAAACTAAGGGCTAAAGCTCATTGAATTTAAAGTCAAGCTATATATACTAACACACTTGACTGTATTTACTTGCCCTTGGGCTATAGCGAGGAACATTATTATCTTGGATTTACTGCAGAGAACACTGTCAAATGATTTGGCTGAATGGAAGTAATACTGTCTAAGATTTCTAGCACAACTATTACAACGTGATACTACAAATGCACTAAACTAAGGGCTAAAGCTCATTGAATTTAAAGTCAAGCTATATATACTAACACACTTGACTGTATTTACTTGCCCTTGGGCTATAGCGAGGAACATTATTATTTTGGATTTACTGCAGAGAACACTGTCAAATGATTTGGCTGAATGGAAGTAATACTGTCTAAGATTTCTAGCACAACTATTACAACGTGATACTACAAATGCACTAAACTAAGGGCTAAAGCTCATTGAATTTAAAGTCAAGCTATATATACCAACACACTTCACTGTATTTACTTGCCCTTGGGCTATAGCGAGGAACATTATTGTCTTGGATTTACTGCAGAGAACACTGTCAAATGATTTGGCTGAATGGAAGTAATATTGTCTAAGATTTCTAGGACAAACTATTACAACATGATACTACAAATGCACTAAACTACGGGCTAAAGCTCTTTGAATTTAAAGTCAAGCTATATATACTAAAACACTTCACTGTATTTACTTGCCCTTGGGCTATAGCGAGGAACATTATTGTCTTGAAGTTACTGCAGAGACCACTGTCAAATGACTTGGCTGAATGGAATCCAGTTCCTTCTTCTGTCTTGCTAAACAACCATGCAGAAATAAAGTCATGACTCCATGGTTGCTAAAACGAAGTAATACTGTCTAAGACTTCTAGCACAACTATTACAAGCTCATACTACAAATGCACTAAACTAAGGGCTAACGTTCATTGAATTTAAAGTCAAGCTATATATACAAACAAACTTGACTGTATTTATTTGCCCTTGGGCTATAGCAAGGAACAATACTGTCTTGGATTTACTGCAGAGAACACTGTCAAATGATTTGGCTGAATGAAATCCAGTTCCTTCTTCTGTCTTGCTAAACAGCCCTGCAGAAATAAAGTTGTCACTCATTGGTTGCTAAATGAAGTAATGCTGTACAAACACAATAGGTGTAAATGGGCTTGTACTAAATAAAAACACTCGACTAATTTTATTCAGACTTGCTAGGTTACTGAACTCTATATATTACAGAAAATAGGACTAGCGAAATGTTTGCTTCAAAATGACTTATGAAAGGATTAGTTCCGATAACAGTTGCACTAAAACTAATGGCTAAAGCTCACTGAGCTTTAGCCATCAGTCAAGCTAGATACACTAACAAACATGGTGTGCAGACTGCATTTGTCTTTCCCTTTTGTTATAGAGAGGATCATCATTGTCTTAGATTTACTGCAGAGAACACAGTCAAATGATTTGGCTGCATGGAATCCAGTTCCCTCTTCTGTCTTGTTAAACAGTCTTGAAGAAGTAAAGTCCTGACACATTAGGAGAAACCATTACAAGATGATACTGATACAAAATTAGACACAATGGCGGTAAATAGGCTAGGTATATGGAATCCAGTTCCTTCTTCTATTTTTCTAAACAGCCCTTCAGAAATAAAGTCGTGACTCACTGGTTGCATCCATTGCAAAAAAATTTATTCATGCGACAGATGAACGGGTTAAATACTTTGGTAATGTTTAGTTATTTTTTTCATTTACATCTATCTGATTCTTCACTAAGCACTTGACCCCCCCCCCCCCCAATTTTCAGTAGCTGTCTCCACCCCTGAATATATAAACATTGTGTTGCAGTACGTCATCACTCGTTACAATGGGTGGAGTTATTCAATTTAACTCCCTATAGCAGTTGGACTAATTGAGGAACATAAACCAGCAAACCATATGATTTATTAAGTATGGTTCACAATGAACAATAGTTGAAACAGTATAAATATAAAATCATATCAATATGACAAGATATTAATATTAGCATAAATAAAAATCAAAACATGATAAATCAGTTTCATTGATGTATACATCTGTAATGTCTATATTTTACAGTTTTTTTTGTAGAGTGTGCAGTAGTCAATGACTAAGATATGGTAAGTCTATGAACTTGACATTCTTACCATCTAAATTTATAATAAGAGGATGACCACTTAACAACTGTTGAGCAGTAGTTCTTATAAAGCCACAGGATCAAGGACAAGAATGTCAGACATCATATACCTCCATTATAAGCTGATACTATTACTACGTTGTTTCAATTTATCCAAATACTTTTGTTATCTAATGGAGTTAAATTAAAAAATAATACAGCTATATTTTAACAGCTATTCTCACTTATATTTAACGAGGGGTTAAATTTTTGTATAACCTAATGGCTATCAGAGCACTTAGCTGGCTCATAATGAACCATTTAGTAAGTTAATAGCTAAACAAGTATTGAAATAATTATGTAACATTCAGTTATTACTTACATAATGGCTGTACATATCCAACATGAAATTGGTCAATGTTGAGCTATGTACATCATACCCAGGCCTACAATATTTCCTGATGTTTGTAGGTCTGGGTATGAGACTATGTGGAGCCTGACTTCTGGTTTTGTCATTGTCACAACATTTAGTAATGGATAATCTCCTTTGTTTCAGGATTGATAACTAGAGACAATCAATATGAAAGTGTATCTCAATGATTTTAGAATTTACAGTACATTAAGTTATATGTGCTTTGTTGTTTTATTCATTTAGACTAGTTCAATGAGATATCTGAGTACAACATTACCAACAGAAGTAGCTGCACAACAAAGTGTTAAGGTAATTGTCTAAAATGTCTGTGATGATAGGTATAGTATTGGACAACATTTTAATGAGGCAATCATCCCAATAAAGAGTATTTAATTTTGTTCTGTTAATGAGTACGTACATGCAGCATGTGGTCTTGCTCTCAACAGTCTCAAGCCAGCAACTTTATCTAGTTTATGTGAATTATATAAATTATAGTAACTAGATTCCATCCTAAAATTAAATAAACCTGATATTAATAACATTATATCAGATATATAGAGTTATATGTATAAGACAATTTGTTATATAATGCTAAATTATTAATAGTAATTAAATAGTATATGGTCATTATATTTTGATTTCTAACCAAAGAACGATATCCATTGTGGTTTGTATCTAGTTTGTGCAGTTGCACTTGTTGTGTAGTGCATTACAGCGTATAGATCTCTCCATTATTGATAGCATATTGTCCTTTCATTATAGTAAATTGTTTTCAATGTATATTTTATTCCCTATAAACTTGCTATATGTACAATATAAATGTAGTTACTATAACCCATTAAATTTACTTTTCCTATATTCACAGTGTTCTAATATATCCTTACATATAACATAACCGTATCATAAAATATTAAATATCTGTTGATTGTTACCTACCTACCTTCTTTGTATCATAAGGACTGTCTAAAGTTAATATAACACTGGATTTCACTCAGTCCTCCTAATATCCCACACCAACTCTGTTTTTTTATTTCTTTTATATTATAGGCTCCTATTCAAGTTTATGCTTGTGCTTTGTTTTCAGCTGCTAGTAAAAAACATCATTAGAGAAAATGGAAAAGGAACTAAAAGACTTTCAGGTAATTTATAGATGTTAATATAACTCTTATTATAACTGCTAATGTATAATTTATAATGAAGTACATGTAGAGAGTATATGTACATGTAATGGTTTATACAATTGTTTTTTGAATTAATGGATTCCTTAATTTTATATAGACTGATTCATCAGCTCTTTCTGGTTTTATTAATAACCCTACCATCAGAAAACAACAGAAGCAAAGTAAGTAATGAAGATAAGTGCGATTTTAATACTTACACATCTTTAGCTGCTCTTAATGATGTTTTAAACTGATCTCACTATGCACCTCTTTGGTTAGTTGTCTTTAATCCACAGTGACATATTATGTGTTGTCATAACAATTTTACAGGTGCATTAGCTGAAAATAATCGTTTCACCAAAGTCTCTGGAGTGATCAAAGCTTTTGGTACAAATATGAGTACTTATAGAGGAGAAGTCAACTGTGTTGTCACTACTGCTAAGGTATCATAATACTATTAAAGGTGCATATTGTCATATTTGAATGCAGCTTAACAACAAATTATACTATTATTAAATCGTGAATGCCATGGTTTAGTTGAAGTCCATATAAATGGAGACAAAGATTTAACTGACAAGATGAGAAAAAGAGTGAGTGAGCTAGAGTGAGTGCATGAGAGAGGAGGATAGAGCTTTAGTATGTAAGATACTGTCTTATAAAGTCTCAGTATATTGAATTAAAGAATACTTAATAGAGCAGTTTGCAACAAATACTATCGAATCAGCCACAGTCCCATTCTAGTAAACAACAACAGCACAATGTCTTGTAATGGTGGCTTTCAAAAAGCCATTTAGTAGAGCAGAGCAGGAGTAATTTTGCTGCAATCACAGTTAACGTTAAGGGTGTCTGTTGTTTCCTTTACAGGAAACACATTAAAAGAGGTAAAACAAATTTTAATTTCTCCGATATAAAGTACATTATATGCATTATCTAATATAAAGTGCTGATGATGAGTGATTTGGTATGGTAGTCCGCCTCTCAGTAGGTCAAGGCACTGCAATTCTTAGGGTACCTGTTCTTCCTAGCATAGTTGAGTACAATCAACTTGATAAAATTCATGAGAGGAGTAGTTCCCAGCCAATGTATAAAAGGAATGAGTTATTATTACCACAGAGACTGTTACTTCTATTGTTACAAAGGATAATGGAAGAAAAAGGTGGAAAAGAACATCGTCCAAGTTCAAATATAGCAAATATAACTGTCCATTAATACTATGCCAGTATATGATAGAACTTAGTTCATCTGCTAAAGCTCCTACAAGTTGATCAATATTGGACTGAACAATGTTAGCACAAAAACCAGCATATCCAACTACAGTACAAAGATATGCAAGTACATATATTACAAAAAATAATGGATTATTAGGGCAATACACTGATAATAAAACACACACCAGAAAGTGTCCAAGCAAAAAAGCACAAGAAGATGCCAGTAACAAAGATCTTATAATATCCTGTTCACACATTAACTATCTATCTAGATAATGAGAACAAAGAAACTTATAAAATATTCATTATTAAAAAGTAGTATTACTGGCACTATTTGATGTCTAAGTTTGCTGTACATAGTATATCCAAAATATCTTATAAATATAATGTACTGATACATTAGAACATCCCAGACAATTACAAAAATAGATGACTGAAGACAAATGACAGAAATGACTAAAGAATCTTGACTAATGACTTGTTATTTCTCAAATGTTATACTTGAAAACAGAGAAACCTAAAAATATAAAATGCTATTCATCAACTCTAAGCTTATGGTTCCTCTACATTTACAATCTATCTACTAGCAACTTCTACAGTCCATCTACTATAGCAGTTCCTAAAGTCTATCTACTACTTGCCTTTATAAACCTACCTACTAGCAACTTCTACAGTCTTTCTACTAAAAGCCTCAACAAATTTTCTACTAGCAACCACTACAATCTACTTATACAAGACACTTCTGCAGGCAATGTATACATAGCCACTAGCAGCCTATACAGTCTATCTATTAGCAGCCTCTACAATGTAGCCTACTTACTAGCAACCTCTACAGTCTATCTACTAACAACGTCTACAGTTTATCGACTAGCAACCACTACACAATCTACCTACTAACAAAAAGATCACTAAGCATTAAAACACATTACAGGATTACATGGAAATCCCATGGGAGGAATTCTTCTGCTCCAGAAAAAAGTTAAGAACTGAATACAAGGTCACCTTTATCCCTATAAAATCAAACAGTCATGGTAAAGTGCTGGCTACATCAACCAAAATATATTAAATAATGTTATTAAATCAGATCTATCAATGAGTACTAACAATACATAAGTTGGGATTTAAGTTATTTTGACAATACAGTAATGAAGCTCCCTTTTCTCTATTATTACCAATATGCACAAAAGACAAATGATCAACTAATGTTTGTAGTGCCTTAATCAACCATTAGCCAGATAAAAGTACTATTTTTACTGTACAATATTGAATATAAAATAAGAAAGTGGCAACGGTGAGTTTAGTTAAATAAGCCTATACAATACACTTTAGTAAGTTGTAAAAGAATTATGTCACACTCTTTTGTGACATAAACTTTGACATTATATTTGAAAATATGGAGAATCTCTTCTATATAGCCTTTTAGACTATCAATGTCACTAGTAACTGTTGAAAGTTTTTGTACAGTTCTATAACAAGACTGCAGCTGAGTATGCAGCTCTGTTCTTGTCACAACTAATTTTAAGTAGAACTTGTATTTAAACGAAATTGATACAGTCAGGAACGAACAAAAATCAGGTATTTAGCAGAAATTGAACAAAAAACAAAGATCAAACTAAATGGAAAGACAATTAACAAAGATAAGAACTATTACAGCAATCAGGAATGAGGCAAGCTTACACACACTTAATTAACACTTAAATGATTTGAAGAAAATGTGGTTATAGACTTAAAGATAGACTAAATTACACACAAATATCTTGCATGAGTCTCAAATACTTGTATCACATATAGAAACAGGTTGACAGAAATGGTTCATTATTACAAAACAGATCATATATGATCCATTATTATATACTATACATATAAATTATGTACTAAAACTGTAAAAGATAAATCATTGCAAATTGATTTAATTTTAAATACAGTGTATACAGGTTGCATAGTTATGAAAATTATCAACATATAATACTATTAATTACTAATGTATTACGAAGGTGAAGGTGATATAGCTAGACAAACAGTACTACATTCACAGGTTACGCTTATTTTCAACAAAAATAAATTTGCAATTGCAATCTGTACATATAACTAGTGGTAATTATACTGTTGAATATCAGATTTATCAGGTAGATTGTGTAGTGGTTGCTAGTCGATAAACTGTAGACGTTGTTAGTAGATAGACTGTAGAGGTTGTTAGTAAGTAGGCTACATTGTAGAGGTTGCTAGTAGATAGACTGTATAGGCTGCTAGTGGCTATGTATACATTGCCTGCAGAAGTGTCTTGTATAAGTAGATTGTAGTGGTTGCTAGTAGAAAATTTGTTGAGGCTTTTAGTAGAAAGACTGTAGAAGTTGCTAGTAGGTAGGTTTATAAAGGCAAGTAGTAGATAGACTTTAGGAACTGCTATAGTAGATGGACTGTAGAGGTTGCTAGTAGATAGATTGTAAATGTAGAGGAACCATAAGCTTAGACGTTGATTCAGGAAAGTTTGAAAGACATGTGGTTGTAAAATCCACAGTGGCCATAATATTTGTGTCCATTAGCGGCAATACTGTGTTCATGATATTTGATAATACACATACAATACAGGTAGAAGGTACAAGTATCTTATTGTCTTGTAACTTTGTTTTACTGAAGAATGAAGTGTTCTGATATAATTACATTTTCTTAACTACAGTAATTATATCAATAAATGTATAGGGTTGATTTTGCTAAAGATAAATGTCTTCATGATTTTGGTATAAAATTAAATCAGGAGATAACATGAATTGTCGGAGTCCTGGTTGCACTAAAACTAGAGTATAGAGACAAAAAATGTTACTCCAGAAAAAAAATTGTGAGGGAATCAATTCTTTGAAGGAATTAAGAATGTTGAGTGTTGGGGAATTATCAAATAGATATTTTTTGAAAGTGTAGTCTAGTAAGAATAGTACTATAATATATATCATTCCACCTGGCATGTTTGCATCTTATAACTAGGTAGTACTAAATTTGCTTTGAATTATTTTTTATGTACATACACATGTATTGCATATGTTAGCTTTGCATCATATTCCGCAGCAATTTGTAATCTTGTGAAGACTTTGACAAGTACTACCTAGAAAGGCCATCTTCAATTTTTAAGATTATTTGGGATGGTGCTATTGGAATTGGGTAATTGACTTTGAACACACAAAGACCATAGCTGATCAAATATACATGAAAAGCACATACTTCTGCTATGAAAAACTTTCAAAATTAACTTAAATAAGGTGGCACAAATTCAGTCATTTTAAAGGACTTTAAGATAAATTTTAAAATAATATATTTATGTACATAAAGATTCCAGGAGCTATATGAGTGACATCTCAATTTCAATTATATGTATAACTTTCTTAGAAATAGGCACATTAAAGAGATGTTTACACGGAAATAAAATAAATTTGTCTATAGCAGCTGTAAGACAAATGCTCTATATTAAGGGTACTACCCTCTCCTCTTGCTAGATTTGTTCAAGATGAAAATAAAATATAAAAAACGGGTCAAATCATGAAAAAGAAATAAATAGAATTCAAATTTAACTTTTCTAAATTCCTTTTAAATTTTAACAAAATCCCAAACAACGTTGTTGCCTTAAACACAGATTTGACAAGAAAACGACATTTATTAATTGCTATTCTTAGGCCTTGGCTGGTTTTGTACTGGTTTAGGGTCCAGGAGTTTGTCCCTGCTCACCCTCTCCCAAGGTATTATACGAGACTAGCATTTTATATCTTCAATTTCCTTTAATAAGAACAATACGGTCAAGAATATTAAAACGACCACATGAGCTGAGTTTCAACTACAGTACTCTTGCAAATGTCTCGAAGCCAGATCTCTTGTGGAAGAGAGTTACACAGTGTTCCTAATCTTACATCTGCTTTAGAGAATGGAGGGCAGTGTGGGTAAGATTATTTCAGTATTGTTATTAATGTTGTGAAACCTCTAATGTATATTCCTAATAAATATTTTCAACAATTACTGTAATTAAATGCGAGTCATTATGATGTTATCCTGAGTGTTTGTTTTGTTACTAACACTGCTTTGCATTCCAAATGGTCTTCAGTCTCATCCCATACTCCCTGACTCATATCACGGACTGTAGCACAAGATTGACTAGATGGTCTTATTTTCATCATGTAATATGTATTCAGCATATATGTCCATTCACTTTTTTTGATTCTGTTGTTGGGAACAATGAAAGCGATGAATGAAATTGAACTGACGAAAGCAATGATTGAAACTTAACTGCATACTTTAACCACTGTTTTTGATGGATTTTAGTTCAGTTAAAGCATCACCAGGATAAATACACATAGCTATTGCCATAGTTTTCTTCATTTTGCTTGCTGTCAAAAAAGTCATAGTTTTGTATGACTTTTTGACAGATTGTTGGCCACAGTCCTAAGATTGGATGTAATGTATTCATTTACATATGTTTGTATGTGTACATTTTGTATTTTTAACCCTTTTGTACTCATGTTTGGAGAGTGACAAATGAAATTACCATACATACAATAACTCTTGATGCACATAGAAACTAATAAACATTAATTATTTTAAAGCAAGTGTTTCAAACTGATTAAAGCTTCTGAGCAGCTTAGTATAGTTTCTGCCAACTCTCCAGTCTTAAAATTTAGCAATAATTAAGTAAATATACCATTGAAATTACCTCACTTAGTTAGAAAAATAACTTCATAAATAACTAAATAAATAATATTTGAGCGTTTCTAGACCACTTGAAAAGCCCATCAGAATGAGCATCTGAAGAAATATAAACAAATAATAATCATAATATATAACTTTTAAAGTGAGAAATCATTCTGTAACTGTTTTAAATCCCTTTTTATTGTCCTCTATTTGACTTCTTATTTATTTTGATTTTGCACTGTTTTGAAGTGTGGCTTGATGTTGCTGGAATTGACTTGACTATGTACCTTAATTCCTTTCGAGAGGTAGCTACATTTTTCAGCTACCACCTGTTATAAGCTAAATGATATATAACACTGAGCTTATCATATTTATGTGGCTAACTTTTTTCCAGAAATTTTCAGTTTAATCACACCCAAATATTTATAGTTAGTAGGATATTGTTGCCTGTAATATTATAATGATGATAATTTTGTTGCGAGTGTATATGAGCATATGGCTGGGGTTTATAATCATTGGTAATAATCTGTGCAATGAGTGATAAATTACATAAGAGCAATTTCTTAAAATGGTTAAAGTTTTAGAAGGGAAAGCTTAGTGATAACACTTTAAATGACAACGTGAATATGTTTTAAATATTGCTTGGTATTTCTTTTTTGATAAAAGACATTGAGCTTTCCCACAAATGCTGTTCATATTTACTATGGGGCTATACTTTTGGTCACAGCAATACATTTTGCTTGAACAAAAGAGCTTTCATTATAAGCTTAGTACTCCCATGAAAACTGAAGCTTTTATATAGGCTTATTACAAAAGTAAAATAAGTAGGTTCCAACATGTGCATAACATACATGTTGAGCCTTTTCAATGTTCGTAACAACGAGTGGCATTCTTTTTCATAGAGGAATGCTGGAGGGAGTGCCTCAAAACCATGATACCTTTACCACCTTTGAAGGTTATATTTCTTCTGCACATGAATGCTTTGAATAGGTAATCTAATGCATGTTGTAGTCTTTTTTAAATACTTATACTCTGTCCAAGTTGAGAAGAGCCACCCAGACATGTGAATAACTTTGCCGTTTAACGTGCTATCCACATGGGACTTGGACCAATCAATTCAGTTTGCAAATGCGCATTTTATATTGGCTCTCTAGTGCCACAAGAAAGTAGCAAACTATAAAACTCCATACATTTTCAATGGCATACCTTTCACATACTTCAAATTGCACACCTTCGCGGATTTAATAATAACAATTTTTGCCTTGAGAAGTCAGTCATCTGTCACGTGAAAATTCTAAATTACAGTTCTAATTATATGAACAGATGTTCTATTATAACAATTGTTATTATTAAAATAATAACCAGGTATTGTTTTTGCGATATAAGGCAGCTATAAAGCCACCAAGGTTCTGTAAAAAAATTTAACAAAGAAGGAAGACTGAGAATGCCTGTAAGGCTTGTTTACACTCCGTAAATTGCATTTTCAAGCTTGTTTATGACTTGCTTTGTTCAAACCAGCTTGTAAGTTGTTAAAGTTAGTTCATATTTTAAACATTCTAACTTAAACCTGTTTGGAAGAAAAAATTGAAATTATTATTGTAGGTTATAAGTGGGTTGGGAATGGGTGTGGAGTTGTTAAACATGGTGAATTTGGTACCTTTGGTGAATTACTGTATATATAAAATAACTAAGGATGTTAGAAGAAGGAGGAGATTGGAAAGATTTAAAAGAAAACAGCGAAAGGAAAGGATGTTTATAATTTAGTTATTACTGACTGGTTTATTACATCATTTCACTGTCATTCGAAATGTGTGGGTTAAAGAGAGAAGTGGCACCTGATGGAATGAAATAATGAGATCTGATGATGGGTAGCACAAGAACTTTCGTATGAGCAAGAGTACATGTATGTTATATGCAGAGAAATAACACCTGAAATTAAGAAATAGGATACAAAATCATCTTCCTTATAATTTTCACCAGCATTATAAAGACCTGCCTCTTGTAAACCACCTGTTTCACTTTCTAAATTCATTTGGTTCTCCACTTCATTGGTGAAATGACTGCTCTGTTACCTATAATCTCATTCAATTCATTGAAATAATTGAACTTCTTTTTTCCATTTCCTGTTTTATTGTTATGATCTTTAATTTTCTTTAATTTGTTTTGCAAATTTTTAATTTTGTCTTTACATTACTTCCAGTATTTGGTGGAATCCACATCTTGGAGATGACTAGCTATTTTTTTATGAACTGATTTTGTCCTTTTTGCTCCATCCAGTTCCTCTTGTATTTTAGAATCTCTCCAAGCAGCCAGCAATGCCCTTATTTCACTGTTACTCCATTTAGTAATCATTTTATATGTACCATGTAATTTAAAGAGGTGTGTTTATTATAATTAAAGTTATTACTGTGACAGTGTCACTTGTTTCAAACACATTTTCTGTTTATGCTGCCATTTAACACCTTACAAACCTATTCCAAACCTACTCTGAAGTAGGTTTGAACTAACTGGTTACAAAACACTTTCTAACTAGTTACAATAAGTTTACACTTAAGCTAGCTTGATACCAACAGGTTAGAAGCTTATTAAAATTCCTAATCTAAACATCCCTGTAGTAGATTTTCTGTCTGATTGCTGCACTATCAAAATCATCAACTAACAGGCGTTGTTTCAGAGATGAGTCTGTTTACAGCAGTTGAGTCTTTCGAATAGTCATAGACATTTGCAACAACCCCCTTTGTATGTGACCTTAGTCTCTTTCTCTTAGGCATCTTCACGTACACGAGTGGTGTGTTTGCATGATATGCACGTGAGCAAATAATGAAAAAACATAAAATGTTCTTCAGCGCTAATTGGATTTAATAGGAGAGGAAAAACTTCATCTTAAAATTCATGCATAAAGCACCTTTTTTTAATAAATGGCTCTTCTCAGCTCGGACAGAGTATAGTAGTGTTGCTCATGCATTTGTGCCTGAGGATTGATGAATTGTGTAGACTAGGGTGTAATTAATGTAAAACAGTAGGTATTGTTTCTATAACCAGTGTTGACTAATAAGCTATGATGGAAGTGATATATCTTATCACGAGATGATCTTATTAGATCTATCTACCTTTCTTTCAGTCTTTCAAGTTAGCAGGGATATTTTTGTACTATTTTAATTATTTGGTTAGTGTCTAATACATCTGTGTTTGCTGTTGCCTGGATAAATATCTGATCTATTAACATGTTTTATATCTTTAATATCGATGTATTATTAACATAATATTCAATTCTATAACCAAAAGAAAACATTTTAACAACTATTCTGTGCATTCCAACACTTAATTTACACATACTTGAGGAAATGACTTCGCTTTTTTTAATTATTAATACCATTTTTAGGTTTGATTTTGTGAGTATTCCACTAGTTCACCCTCGTTATAGACGGGATTACATATTTAGCGGTGGCTGCCATGGTAAAGAATCTTCAAAAGAACCATTGACTAGATCTGACTTGATTATGCCTAGTGGAGGTTAGTGTATGTAAAGTGTGAATGTGTAGAATTGCTTTGTTAACCAAATGACCTCTTTCTCTTTAGATGCATCAACTTATCTAGTTGTTAGATTCTATTACTTAACATACCAAATGATGGTTTAAGTTGTATATTTGGTTCATTTGGAAATTATTTCAATTTAAATATTAAAACTGTTTTCTAAGACATCACCCTTGGTCTAATAAGGTAAGATCTGGTATAGATAGCCTACTTCATGTTCATTGTCAGGCCTGTGCTTTACAGTTGAATCATTAGGCTTACCTCTTGCATATTAGACCAGCAGTTAAGAGTTTGTACTATAGAGTTTTCAGTGTTTTTTTTTGTTTATAGAGTAGTTTAAAGTGTATGATGCTATACAATTCAGCTTTCAAGGCATTTGTTGGGAATTCAATTCCCTTTTGCCTGAAGTCAATCGTGCATCTTTTGCTTTGTCCAACTCTTGACTAGAATGGGGTCACTGCGATGGCTATAATATAAGGCATTATCCATTACAATATTTAGTAACAAGGAATAATAGATATAACTTACATTTAGGTAAACATTACATGTCTTTCTAACTCTTCGCTTCTTGCATGACTTATTCTAATATAGAATTCATTTTCAATTTCATAATACTTTACTCATTAGCAGTCATACTTTTGCAATGAAACAAAGTTTGAAATATTGTATAAGCTATTTAAAATTACATGAAAAATGTTGAGTTGATTGGTTGTGTTGTATTAATAACGTAAACATTTTAGTTTTGTTTTAGTTTAGTCTTCATGTATAATGAACACTCAGTTAACTTTCTTTTAGTAGCACGTTCAAATTTCATTTTAGTTCTAGTCTTAGTTTTAGTAATATTTGATGATTTCTTTTAGTTTTAGCTTTAGTTGTGAATACTAATTTTTAGTTTTAGTTTTATTTCAGTAAAATGGATCTTGAAAATAATCAAAACATCTAATAGTAATTAAAACATTAGAGCATATTGTGCAAAATTTTTAATGGAGTATTCAAGCTTTTACTATCTTGTTTTTATCCTTTTTTTACTGGGGATAAATGGACAGCACTTTCTTTTCTTGAGGCTTTACTTTTTGTAGCAGTCCTTTTGTGTGGTGTCAGTAGAGTCATATGTTTTCCCTTGTGGAATTGTTGATACGTGATAGGACTATACCATTACTTCTAGTTCTATAATAGCCCAGTTGGTAGTTTGTCTTACACAGCTAATAGTGACGTTAATTTAATTATTCTATATTTTAATTATAAGGAACTAATGGAAAGTTAAACTCTGATTACCCAGAAAACATTGCTCTAATGCAAGATTAAATTTCACAATATTTGGCATTCATTTCAATTCATTAGTTACCTTTATTTGTCTTTATTTGACTTGCATGAACTTGAGGGCGTGGTAACACATGATATGGAACATGCTATTAAATAGAGTAAATATAATGATGTATAATGATAAACTTAAATTTTATTTGATATTAGATTGGATGAGTTTAGTTGTTGGCAAAATATCTCCTTGGATTCATGTGGACAGTGCAGATTCATTTGTTAAAAAGAACTCTGAAAAGGTAATGAATGGACCTTGTGATATTTTTTTCCTTAACAATTAATCACATTGATAAAAATGGTTTCAATGACGTCACTTAATTCTACTTTTTTGTTTGTAATATTTTGTTTTACTGTGTTATTGATAAATAACATTGAAGAACATTAATCTAAGTCGATTGTGTAACTCGTTGTGAGTTTGTAACACTTTGAATTTCCATAATGGGGTACTGTGGCACCCTGCTTCTAGTATCTGACATGTTGTAACATTCTATTAGGGTGAAGATGTTGCATATAGTGCAGATTTAACTTGTCAAGTTCAATAAATTATGAAGTACATACATCTTCATACAATGAAGTAAAGTATTCTTTTAAGGATTGGATTTCAAGGCCTTTTAGTATGCCCCAGTGTTTGTACTCTCTCCTAAGTACATGGTTTATAGAATGTCTCTTACTATTATATATCAGTGATAGTCAACAACTGCTAGAGTTACCGCATGTTGTTTGTGTCAAAATTATTATATTTTACATACCTAAATGCTTAATTATAATACGAATGCAAAATTTATAATGGCACATTGAATTCAGTAATGGAAGGACTAACGTCATAAGCATTCTTTTTAAAGTATAACCCTTCTGCTGTAAGTTAGGCTTCTATAATGTGTTTCAAATATAGTGAAGGACGAATTATTAGCATTTGTATTATGTTTAAAATAATTGACATGTTATTACAACAGACATTATGTATTTAATAATACATAATTACCTTCTGCTAAATAGTTATAATATTTTAGAGGCCATGCCTAGATCACACAAAAGGTTTTGCTTAAGTCCCTCAGTAGATACTGCATGCTTTACTTTTTCTGCATTAGCAGTCTTTATATAAATACAACCCTAATTAAATAGACATACAATTATAAATATAACTAGGTAAATATGTAGACATTGTAAATATATGCTATTGCTTGAGTCATCTGTATTGATAACAGTATGAATATTTGAAGTCATGTTTTATAGTCATGAAAAAATCTGCAAAGACACTTAAAAAGATTACAGAATAAACTTTAAGCAGCTACTGTGGGTGCATGTAACAACTAAGATTATGTATACCAAATATGTTCATATCCATTTACTTTTAATATTAATGGTATCTGTTAGTATAGACTTGATGGCCTGGAAGTATTGTCAGTTTTGTTTTTAAAGCCTTCAATGAAAAGCTAAAAAAAAGTCCATGCATTCATTGTAACTGCCTATTTCTGTGCAAAACATTTGTCCATTGAATTCGTTGTTATCATTATTGAGATAAAAGCACAATTGGAATGTCACTGACTGCCTTCCCTACATAGGCAATGTGTCTGCTAAAAAGATCACTGTGTTTAACAGTGCCTTAGCAATCGTGAAAGGAAATATCAAGTTGAACTACATACACTGTATGATTACATCAGGAACTTATCTGATTTACATGACATTTCTGGACTATTATTTGGAATGCTCTGACTGCAGTTCTTCTGTGACAATTACTGATTATAATTCAACTTAGTAACTTAAGCTTCTTAAGCTGCACAGCATTTATTACTACTATTCTGTCACTACTTGTGTGATTTTTGTTACCTTATATGTTTGTGTGCACTTTGAGATATACAGTGGTGCTGTAAGGACAGATAGAGAAAATTGCATATTGATTCACATAAAATGACTTATTTAAATTAGTCACAAATCTTTAACTGTATTTTTATAACTTGTTGTTTACTCTGTAGGCCCTGATGGAAGAGCTAATGTTGTCGTCACACTTAAACATTCCAGTTATATATGTGCATCTTTTGGGAAGTGATTGCATCAATTTAGCTCGCTGTCTTCTTTCACATTGTGGTGTCATTAAAGGCAATCAAGGAGTAAGTATGTTGTAATTTTGTTTATTAATCGTAACGCTTGTACAATAATACATCTAAACTAGGAAATCATTGCCTCAAAAAGAAGAATGAGTGTGCAACTATAAAGTACATTATTAAGCAATGACAATTTAATGACATTATTTCATGCATAATATTTTAGAAAGTAAGTACTATTTGCTGTCATGTGTGTCATATCTCGCTTGTTAGACTTTGTGCTTGCAAGGACAACCAGCAGTCACCAATTTCTTACTTTGTTAATCTTGAAAAGTTTTGTTTGCTTTATCTCTTGTAGTATTTTAAATTCTGTGCTCGTAACTGTATGTCTCTTATCTAGCCCTCAAACTAACAACATCCACCTCAAATTTTAGGTGCCAAACCTAATCCTCATTAATTTTAATTATAACCAATGCAAAATTTGCCAACATACAAATATTAGAGCTTTGGAACATTTACAACCTATGCAATTGACAATTAAAGGATTTTATTATTAGTTATGTTTCAATGTAAAACATGACTGACAAATATTCTGATGAAGAACACCATTATAGTAATAACTTTGAGGTCAATAACTTTTGTGTTTTGTTTTATAAGATTTTGTTAGATACTTTTGTGGCTATTTGTGGATACACCAATGCAGTCTTAAAATTAGTTTATTGGTTCTTTTCAAGGAGCTACTATGTGTTCAAATGAAATTGCTGATATCATTCATGGTAGTCTCATGTATATGTAGCAAAAATTTTAATGACTGGTTGAATCAGATTAAGTTTTGGAATTAGAATTTCTGAGGGTTTGTCCATTTCTTTCATATTAATGATCTTTACAAACCAGATAGTACATAAATGGACAACCTAGGCCTTGAATAAGCCTAATAAGCAAGTAGTTGGAAAAGGTTTTGGTATTGAATTTCTTTGTAAATGATGAAACCACAAAAGCACAAATTAAATGAACTAATTTTTTTCATATATTGTAGACTTTATCACAAGCTGCTTATGAGCAACCATTTCTGCTGAGTCTCCATGTTTTTTTTATAGCAACATAATATTACAATGATTTCATTATATTGTATTCTTGTCTTTTTTAGTTTTGGATTTGTGTACCGTTGACTGATCCTAAAGCTAGTTTAGAGTGTGGAGCTACTGAATTAGATGATACTTGGAAATGGTGGAATAAATTGAGGAACTTGTGTGAAAATGAAAAGAAACTTTCTGTAGGTATGTTGTCACTGACTCATGAAGGCTATTGGTGTTATTAATAATCCTTGCCTGGTTGGTCATTTTCTATAATCTTATTATAATATTATATCAAGATTTATTATAGATATTTGTTTCTGTAGCACTTGAAATAGGAATGTCTCTTCCTTCCCTTGCTGTTCGCAACCGTTGGATGGGGGAGCCTGTAAGAGCTCTTGTTATTTCTACAGATATTTTTGTTATTAATAGGAGAGGTGTGTTCCATCAATCATGATTTTTTAATTGTGTGGGTTATGAATATATATTTGATGTTGTCAATTTATTTCTCTCTAAAAAATTGGGGAACCACATATTTTTTCCAAATAATGTTCAACAAATGCTTAAGTTTTTTTAGACAATGACTTAAGTAAATAAAATTACACAAGATTGCATTAATTGAAACATCATAAATCATTGTATCCTCTTCACATCAATAATATATGTGCATTTGTGCAATATACTGTATAAAATTACATTATACACTATTCTATCCAATTTGAGTTTGATAAGATTATGTCAGTCTATGAATAAGCCAGAGGTTAATGATTTATAGCTTTCAATATATTTTGTAACTTTGTTTTAAATAAATGTAAACTAGAGCACTAGCGGTCCAGAAAGCTAGCGAACAAGACTTCTTATATAAAGTGAATGGTGGTCTTTGCATTCCACAATGGTATGGCATAACAAATAATATTATTAACAAAACTTGCACAACTATCACTAGCTGCAGCAAAAATACTTGAAAACAGCTAAAAAGATTATAGCAAAAGCCAGAAAGATTAACAAGTATCCAACAGCAAAGAATAAAAATGCTTATGAGACTTGCACACAAAGATCTATGCCTTTTTGTCATAACATCATTAGTATAATATGACCCACAATGGATTTGTGAATATTATATGGTGTAGTGCCACTGACTGCTACAAGGTTGAGATTGCTTGTTGCCAATCTTGCTATTGTGAATTGATGTGTATATATATATATATATATATATATATATATATATATATATATTTATATATATATATACACATATACATATATATACAATATATGTATATGTATATATGTATGTATATATATATGTGTGTGTGTGTGTGTGTGTGTATATATAGATGTATATGTGTATATATATATATATATATATATATATATATATATATATATATACACCTGCTTTTTTGCTTTATGAAAGACTCAAGATCATCACTAAGTGATGCTAAGCTTTGCTATGATTGTGAATAACATTGTTATATTAAAGTATGTAAAGATAGACTACAGTCTTATTTTATTAGTAAACTTGTACCCATACCACTAGTAGGATTGTATGTGTATCAACAACAATCCACTTACATACATCAGTAGTAATTCTAAATAAATGATTTACCCATAACAATAAAAATTGAATGTATGCCTTGATAATTTAAAAGGATAAGCTGATATTGTTGTTTTTATCGGCCCTCTTCTTATGTTTGAAATATTTGTTAAACAGTTTCTTCATTTGTGAATGTTGATAAGTGTCCTAATTTGGGTTAAAATATGTTATATGTTTTGTATGCTTGTTCAAGTAATTCTATAATTCTAAATAGCATGCACAGTTTGTGAAATACTAATAGTAGTTAACTCTTGACAGCTAGAAGTTCATCACATTGATGCCTTTGCATTTTACTTTACTGTACATCATCCCTATATAATAACACAGTCAAATGAAATGACAGGGCATTAATCAACAACAAAAAGTGTAGTTGTAAGACATTGGTGCATTCAGTCTTTGCTTGTGCTATTATGTAGCAACAATGCCTCTGATATCCTTGCTATCTCATGTGAATTTTTTGCAAGGACTAACATTATTCATCTCTACATTTACTCCACTTTTTTTCAAAAATGTGTGTTATTTACATGCACAAATTAAAACAATTAAGGCATGGTATCATGTTTTAATATTAGTAATTCCCTTGATTAGGACTTTTTACTCACATCACAAAGGGATGTAATGACTATTTTTCTTGTATGTTGATCAATGAAATTGCTAGAATTCATCTATACATTACATGTCTTGATAATAGACACTCAAGTTAGTGTTTCAATTTTTCTAAAGACAAACAAACTTCTCTTATCAATTGTTTTTTCCAACTAGCATGCTGTGTGTGCCAGGCAGTCCTACTTGTAAATTGTTTTGGGCAACAAGTTATATACACTACTATAGAAATTTATATGTCCACTCTCTTTTTTGTTATATTTATTGATATATTAATTAGTATAAAGAAATTGTCGACGTACATTGCAACCAATGAAATTAATTACTGCTACCACAAGCACTTCAAATCAGATGTGATCAAATGAAATCTCAAGGTTATGCAAAACATCTTTGAGAAGGCCCATACTTCCAAAGCATTCTTAGCTGATTTTTATAATTATGATGTTATTTGGTATCTATGGTTCTGACCTATTATAAACACTTATAGAGCTGCAAAGCATGTTACTCAATACCTCAATACAATAAAATGATAACTAACTGACACTGCTACTTAAGAAGTAATGATATGTACATAGTTTGTCTTTCTGTTCACTGTACAAGCAAAACATTTAAAACAACTCTAACATCAATCCATACACAGGTTGATATGGCAGCTAGCCATCCTTACCTGTCCATTCTTACATTGTATGAATTGACTTATAAAAGTTATAATTGTTAGAAAAAAATGATACATACATTCATGTATGTATATGTACTATGGTACAGTGACATTGTTGCAATACTTTTATATCCTTTCATGTGATACATATTTAGGATTTCCTGTTCTTAAAAGAAGTCACCAGGAGTTTCTTTTACAAATGTTCAAGGTAACAAATGTTCTAATGAAAAGCACTTGTTTTATTATTGTTATGTACTTCCTCTAGCTTGATGTTCAACTTGTACTGAAGGGAGCCTGTCAAACCGATCATGTGAGTATTTAATATAGTGTCAAGTTTTTGTAGTTTATTTATGCGTTACATGCATTCCATACCAATTTTAAGATGGTATGTGTACTATGTACATGCTTATAGATTTTTCCACTTTGTGTCATTCTTAGAAGTAAATTTAAGATGTACGTATGTAATAACAACAAAGCACAGTGCATCCAATTATTGTTACTTACCTTTACACTGACCGTAATTAACTGCACTAAGAAATTAATCTACAGCCAAAGTGTACCCTGGTATTTTTTGTGAAGGAGACCTCATTATGAGTTTCACAGCTAAGTATGTTTTCAAAATAATAAACAGTAGTGAGTGAGATGTAGCAACAGACATTGTCTGTGGGTATAATGGTGATGAAGAGGAAGACATTTGGACACACCTCAAGTTAGACTTCATAACGTTGCACCAAATTAACAGTGTGAATTCAACTACACTACGTTATGATACGTTCCAGAAACGTTACCTACGTTACAACTCTAGTGTGAATAAGCCTTAAACCTAGCAGCCTTTAGACATTTAATACAGTTTGTAGTATATACCTAAGGCTTTACAGGAAATGGTCTATATTGGAAAAAACTGGCCAATAGAAGAAGGAAGTTAATGCTGCTGTTAGTGTTACGTAGAAGAAGAAGTACTGCGATGGGACTTAGATCACACTGGTTGAGAAAGATCTTTCCATCCAGGACAGCATTGGGGGAATATCATGCTTTAATACAAGAATGAGATTGGTTGACCACACCAGTTTTTATAAATATTTTCATATGTCTCCAAGAATGTTTGATGAATTATTTTCTTACATTGGACCAGTAATAACCAGGAAGGTAACTACAATGAGAAGGCCAATATCACCTAAGGAAAGACTTGCCGTAACATTCCTCTATTTAGTAGCTGGTGACTCAATGCAAACAATATCATTCAGTTACAGATTGGGCCACTCCACAGTTTGCCATATTATTGATGATACTTGTCAAGCAATATGGGAAGTTCTGTCACTAGAATTTTTATGTTCGCCTCAAAATAGTCAAGAATGGAAGAAGATAGCTGATGGGTTTACAAACATATGGAATTTTTCTCATTGCGTAGGGGCCATTGATGGAAAACATATCTTGATGCAGGCACCAGCAAACTATGATTCTTAGTATTTTAATTGCAAAGATACACACAGTATTGTGTTACTGGCCGTCTATGATTACAATTACTGTTTCACACTTGTTGACATAGGGGATTATGGGAGACAGAGTGATGGTGGTGTGTTTAGTAATTCAACATTTGGCATAGCAACAGAAGCCAATTATTGTCTTTACCTGCCACTTACATTATACCAGGCCAAACATCTCCAGCGCCATACTTCTTTGTTGGTGATTCAGCGTTTCCGCTGAAGATATATCTGTTAAGGCCATATCTAAGGACATACTTGCCTGACAACAAAAGGATTTTTAAGTACCACCTTGCAAGTGCAAGAAGGATAATGGAAAATGCCTTTAGTATTTTGGCTACTAAATCAGAATATTTCGGACACCTATCATCAGTAATCCAGAGAAAGTCGCAAAGTTAACACAGGCAGCTTGTGTTCTACTTGAAAATCTCGGAAATGCACTGCCCACCTTCAGCTAGACACTACTCCGCACCTGGTTATGTTGACCATGAAGATAGGTATGGAAACATCATACCTGGTGATTGGAGAACCAAAGATAACAATCCACTTCAATCAGTTGGTCAAGTTAGCAGCAATCGGTATTCAAGGTCAGCAAAAGAGTTGCATGACAACTTAATGGACTATTTCAATTCTACTGATGGTACCTTATCTTGGCAGCAAAATTATATTCATTCAACAGGAGTAATATTCATTAAACTTTAAAATTATTAACAAAAACAAAAACTAATTAACATCATGGTCCATGTCCTCCACTTTGATAATAACTACATTTATAATTATATGGTTCATGGGTATATAATGTCTCAAGAGTACAAGGTAATGATTCATGGTTGTATGACACTTCTTGAGTATATCTAGTAAATTCTATTTCATACAGTAACTGTTGGATTTTTATTATTGCTTTGGCTTTCTGTTGTGGTTGGAACCTTTTCGAAGTCATTGATATAGACAGGGGTTTGCTTTTAGCTGTGTTTTTAGCTGTTTTGTGTTCCTTTCAGTCCAACGAGTTATCATAGGATTGGTAGAAATCTCGAGTGGAATCTCCTTACTTACATGAGTTACATTGTCTTCTTCGGTTGCAATGTTTAATTAGTGGGAGAAGCGCGGTCCTTTTGATGTTGATGCAACTTTGTTGTCATGAATTGAATGCGTTTCAATTTTCTTGCAACCACGTTTTGTGCTGCATGCAGCATGCAAGTACCCTCATCCTCTAGGAAAATTTGTTGCATGCTATGTGTTACATGCAACAAAATTGACTCATGTATGCTGGCCTTTAGATGCTCGTCACAGAAAAGTCTAAGAAATTCAGTCTAATATCACCACAGATATTCAGGCATATATTGGATTCATGGGAATTAATTGCCTACCAAGCTTATGTGACTTCTGGATAACCTATCCTTTCTTTCATTACCCCCCTGTTGTTCATAGGGTATCTAGAGACAATCACCTTTAGGAACTGCTGCTGCTGCTCAACATCTTATCTGAGAAGTTTAGAGAGATATTTAATGATTATGCATAGACATTAGTAGATGAAGTTATGATTCCTTTCGAGGATGGCAATGGTTTACCACTCTGTCCTTTTGAAAAATAAAACAAGAATTAGAGGTATAGGTAAGGGATAATGCTCAGAATGGTTACATTTGTGATTTTAGAGTTTATGTTAAGAAAGTGAAGAACAGCACTAAAATGGGATTTGGCAATGATGTAGTAGCCAATTTCAATACAACAATTTTGACTAAAACTATACTTTTTACTACAGCAACATTTTTACCAACATTAAATAAACTATTATTAAGTACACAAGCACTCCATTTATGCCTGTGATACAGTCTGTTCTCATTGCATTGATTATACAAAGGATATCAAGCCTTTCCTCAGAAAGAAGTTGAAAGGGAGGTTATCTCTGCAATGACAGGTAGAAGCCTATTTTCTCTCTTTGTCAAGACAATAAACCAGTGAATGTACTATTAACCAACTGTCAAACGGCCGAGGTGACTGCTCAAACGAGGCAAAGGATGGTTCAAGAAAGGCTTGTCCATGCCCCTTCAATGTTATAGACCACAACAAGTATATGGGCTGAGTTGATTGCAATGTTCAACTTCACAGTACTACTGCATTAGATAGAAAAGTTGTAAATTTATTTGTCTGGCAAAGTATTGATTGATATTGTTTTAGCAAATGGTTATATTCACTTACCTTCATAATACCTGCAAGAATTTTTGCCAAGACACCTTCATATTGAAATTATTTGTCCAGAGAACTACTTGGTGACTTATAAGTCACATGGTCATCCTTTTTAAGTCTCACATTTTTGTCATACCAGTCAAATACAACCACATTATATCATCAAGAGAGTGAAACATAACAATATTAATTATATTATAATAAAAAGAGAGCACTGAAGTACTCGTGCTATGTACTTATGCTACAGTGCTAACCAGAACACTAATATAACTACTTCCTCATTTATCACTCTTCAGAGAGCATTTATTGGAAGTCCCTTTTTATTTAACATCATTTGTCATCTTTAATTTGTCGTCCTTACAACAAGCTCAGTTATGACATGCAATGAACATATACCTGAACACACTTGCTTGTACATGAAAGCTTCTAAATTCTCTAACATCCTTAAAAATTATGAAACGTTCCAAAACGTTTGTTACTCTTGTAGTAAATACAAAAAAGCTGGAAGAAAGTTCTCTGTAAGAATTCCAGCAAATTACCTAGCTGGAGATTATTCTTTGTGTAGTGCCAGAAAAAAAGTCTTGTTGAATAAAGAAATATACTTTGTTCAACTGTTTTTACCTCTTTGATTACAAAAACCTCCATAACCTCCAAGTACAATTCTTTTAAGTATTTCTCAATGAACATAACTTGATTCTAATCTTCTTAGTGTCTTCGTTTTATTCATCAGTGATGATTGTAATAATATTCATTGCTCCTTCACGTACTTAACAGTACTTATGATATGTAAGTGTATTTTCCTTATATGGAATAATCCCTGACCATATTTTGACCATGGTAAGAATACCAATATAATGCTATTTCGACTCTCCTTCACTATGCTAATGTGATCCTGCTTAAAAGAATGGAGAATAGAACAGTTTACTGTTTGGTTTTAAGGTAGATTTTACTCAGCTGTAAGAATAAGTGCAGCTTCAGTATTTTCAATAACCTTGCCAAACATGTTTATGAATCTTCCTACAAAGGCAATTTCTGATAATGACATTTTTTCCCAAGATGCTCAAAGTTTTGACAGTGATTTTCATATTTCAAAAGCAATAACAACCAGCCCAAAAAGGGTTCAAAGGAATAAAGATACCACTTCACCATACTAGCAAGATAAGTTACCAATGTGAAGATGTTTTTAGAAAAAATATGCCTATGTGAAGTATACAGTGACTTTGAAAAGCCATGATAGATATGTCCAATTTTCTTGAAATTTTTAACTCCGTAAAAGATCAATGATTTATTAGACTCCAATAAGAGCACTTACTATCAATGTAGTTAGACAGGTAAGTTATTTAGAAATATTAACATACGTACAGTCTCATCATGTAGACTATCTTTTCCCATTAATAATTAGGCCAACAGTAAAAAAATCTGTTAAGGTTTGCAACATTTGGGAAGCATTTTTCATTCTACTCTTCCTTTACAAGTGATATCATAATAAGTGAATCTGAGATATAATATTGTATTAATTCACCTGACAAACCTTTGCCATACTCTGCTTTCATGGCATACTTCAACTGCTCCTTGGTGTTGAAAGCAGCTAGATTATGTTCAAGATATCTCAAAAATGGAAAGTTAATTGACATACATGTATGCATAAATTACTTATTATGTTACAACAAATTATGCTAATGTTAGGTAATCTAACCCCCCAAAAATCTTCCAGGGGGGCTTGAACCCTCAATAAATATTTCTGGTATGATTCATTTTATTCTGTGAAATGAGTGAATTGCACAAATGCACATAATGATTATTTAATTGGCTCAGTGAACCATAAAGTGATACATTTTTCAGTTGCACTGAGCACATGATTCAGTGAATTTTAATATTTTGTCTGGAATGACCAAAAAAAGATATCTGAGCAGTGTAATATTCTTTCCTTTTTTCTTAGAAGAACACAAGTTGAATGCAAATATTAATGATAAATTATATTAAACTAGAAGTGACTACATGTATTTACATCATTATAGTAGACTCAGATGTTGAGTGTAGTACAAGCTGCTATGATGAAGATGATCATGATGACTTAATTTCCTCCAATGTCAGTCCTGATAACATTAGTACAACTTCAGATTCATCTCTTATTTAAGGCAGAGATAGAAACAATAAGCCATGTTGTTCTACTGATCAAACGTCTCAACCAACAGATCCTATAGTATTGAAGAAGACCGAAAGGTTGTACGGATCAGGTAAAAATGCCTGTAAGTGGTGCTTTTATCCTCTTGGTACAAGCAATTTCCATGGATTCACTTACATTGCTCAATCTTTAAAGTATTTTGCTATTATTGTAAATATGCAGCAAGTAACTTAGAAGTGAGAGTTGGCACAAAGCCTTATCCTGCTTTTTCAACAGTTGGATTTTCAAACTAGAAGTGAGCAGTGGATAGATTCAAAGACCATGAGTTTAGTTATGCCCACAGAGATGCCTTTACAGTTTTTAATGCCTTCAGAAGTACATCTGTGAATGACCTTGTGCTTAGAGATTTAGACCAAGATCAATCACAACGAAGACATAGCCTGATCAAACGCTAGCCACACTTCGATTTTTGCTACGGCAAGGTTTATTGATAAGAAACAGCCACTTTGTTGGTTCAAATCTCACTACATTGCTTGAAAGTGTTCTTGATGAAAACTTGTGGGCAAATGATAATAAGTACCAATCACCAGAAATTGTTAACGAAATGATCGAAATTATGACTCATAAAGTTTTGTGTTATTGTATGAAATCATTTCCCAAAAATGGTTCTCCTTTATGGCTGATGAGAAAAGGGATGTCTCCAACCGCGAACCGTTAGTGTTGTGTTTGAGATGGGTTTCTGATAGTTATGTAGTTTATGAAGATCAAGTATGATATTAAATATCATATATGCCACTTCCACACCAAACTTCTACAGAATGAAAGGTCTTCATCCTCATTTTCCTCTCCTTTAGACTTCTTTGTATCTGATCCCTGTACCTCCAGAAGTTTAGAAATACATCCAATTGTTTTTACTAGTGCTTGGTTCAGATAATCATTGTTTTTCTTATTTGAAAAACGTTTCTTTCCTCCTACCTGTTTTCAATCTGATATTACTTTCTTGCTATACTCCTCATTATTTGAATCATTTTCACCAGTATCAATGTATGTGACTGTACCACCAGATTCATCAGTTGGTAGTGGAAATGGACTTATGGATCTGTCACTTAAGTCATCTGTCACAGCCAATCTGAATATCATCACTTTGACCCGAACTTGGACTTAGAGGTAGCGAATTTGTTGTTGTTTGTCTGTGTTCGATGTATATCTTCAGCCAGTCTAAATGTTCAAATTCGGGAACATTAGGCACATCTTTTCTTCCTTAACCAATTGGCATGGTTTTCAATCATCTTAGGTATCTTCCAGAAGAAGTTGTAATTGATTAATACTTCTTTTCAACTTCTTGTGGTGTAGTACTAAAGGTAGAAGCCACACTCTTCCAGGCATTCTGCTTCTTATATTTGCCTTTAAAATCTTTGCTAAATTTATCATATAGCACAGGATACTTCTGAATCTCTTCCATAAACTGCTGAGTGTTTTGAATATTTCTTGATGGTACATTAAGTTCAGTAGAATTAGTTTCTATCGATGAATCAGTCCAGGAGCCATGTTTAAAGCTTAAAGAGGTGGAATCTGTAATGAATCTACTGTAAAATCTATGATTATCCTTTGAAGCTAGCTTCCTTGCTCTCTGCCTTGAATATGTTATAGCATTTTGAAGCTTTTTATGTCCCAACTACTCCAAATGATTTAGATGTTGTTTATTATGATTGTAACTTCACTGGTCTCATTTTATATTAAGATAACATTTTACCATTGTAATCTTGTTAGAATTATGACGTTGTGACCCTGATAATGCACAGTGCAAGAAAACACTAAGTCAGTGATTCTTTAAACATTTGACAAGATGGTCATAATCAATAATCAATGTAATAAAATATACCATGTATATATTTTAAATACTGATTCTGATGTACTGTATTAATATATCAGTTATATTACATGGGGTTTTTTGCTTGTCATGTAGGGTATTCATACTTACTATCAATACTTGGACCATTTGTATCAAAATCGACTACCACCTAATAACATGGATGTTTTTGCTAAAGGATATAATGACTACCTACAGAACCCTCTCCAGGTAATGTTTAGTCTAATTTTTAATTGTTCTTTTGTCAATGTAGTATCCAATAAATTTCTTGTTTATCCAGCCTCTAATGGACAATCTTGATTCACATACATATGAAGTTTTTGAAAAGGATCCAGTGAAATACAAAAAATATGAAGAGGTATATCATTGTAAATTCAGTCAATGATTTGTTGTTTGTATGTTTAGAGTTAGAAATAATTTGTGAATCTGTCAACTGTACTGTATGGCATAAAGGACAAATGTTTGCTTGTAAAACACTTGTATATGAAACAATAGTATTTAGTACTACCATTAATTTCTAAACAATTTTGAGTGATAATTTGCTTACAAATTGTCACTACATGTACAGGCAGCAGCATTGAAGACATACAAATCACATGCAATGTCTACTTTTACTTTGGCATTAAACCTTTTCTTTAAACTCACAATTACTTTTGAATCTTGAACGATTACAAACTAAATGAAATAAGTTTTTAACTAATTATTTTATGTTCTTATAAGAGTTCTTGCCATCTGTTGGTTCCCTTTTTATATATTTCACATTTTTACTTCCTTAATTTAGCTGGAAAGTGACAGTACTTTCTTCTCATTAAAAGTGTTATTATTCATTTTTGAAGAGCTTGATGGTGCTTTAATTAATCATTGTAGTTATGATGAAGGGTAATTTGGAGGTTCACAGATAGAAACAGGCATCTTTCTTTTTTTTAACATCACAAAAATTACAGAAAATGGAGGATTAGTAAAACAGTTGTTGCAAGGTAGTTTTTGAAATTACTTGATTTTAAATGAATATTTAGCAAGTTAGATGTGTACAATAGCACAATCTCTTAGATGTTGCATATGCTTTTTTCAAAGAAATGTGTAACAATTAAATTAGAGTAATCAGAAAGTTCTGAGATTTCAATAAATGCTTACAAATTGATGAAACACTGTATAAAAAAATCCATATATTATTTTTGTATTTTGAAAATTATAACTGAATTTTTAAAACTTGCAAAGTATGCTATATAAATGATTTTATAACATTATGAATCTTAGAGTATGTTATTGATATTTCTCCAGATTTCTAGATCTGGTAATTTGTTTAACATAAAAATCTTTATAAAAACATTTTAAAAGCGTTTTATATTGGAGAAACAATTTTTAAATAAATTAACAAGATATCAAAATCAAGACTACATCCCTTTAAACGTAGCACAAATGATTACATTAAATTTTCTAAAAAATATGTGATATTTATGGAGGGCAATACGAACATCTTAAAGAATATGAAATAGCAGTATCAAAATCCCTAAAATCAATCACACAGTAAAGCCATGATATTACATAGGGCTTTTATTTGTGGCTACTATTGTGGATTTTTATACAGCCATTGATACTGTTGTTTTGTTTGAGATTTTTGTACTACCATCCCTACATTTTGCTAATTTTTTTAATTTTAATGTACTTGTACATTTTTAATATATGCCTGAAGAAGTCTTAATGAATACTGATAGTTTTATAACAATAAAACTTTGTATAATATAGCAAAATTTTGTTGTCTTGTTTTTAAGTGCTTCTATTTCCATAGAAAACTCAGTATATTGAGAAAAGGTATACACAAATCATGAAGCAGGCTATTAACACTGGCTTTTCCATTTTTACCTTGGGCTTGTTACAGATGTTTTACTGTAGGTGCAATACACTATTCTAGATAGATTATTGATTCACGATAATGTATGTCTGTAGTATTGTGATCTTTAATATAATATCAAATTGTCAAAATTACTGCTTCAACTTGAAAACTGATGTAAATATTGTGGATTTTAAATAACACAATTTGATGAAGTGTAGTTTCATTGTAGTTTCCTACATCCCTGCCTTAAGAATCTTTTTAAAAATGTCTCTTCATTTGTTTTTTATAAAGTAGTAGCATTTTGAATTGTGTTAGTCAAACAGCTAAATGAAAAACAGTTGTCACATCTTGTTTGAGTGGAAGTGATACATTTGTACCTCTTAACCACTTGGGGTTTTCTATGAGTTTTCCTAATGATAATCATAGCTCACACATGGTTAGTATTGCATACCAACACAATGAATATAAGTAATGTATAATTGCAGTGTTTAATGGGTCATTAATACCATATAGATAAAACAAAAAAGCTTAATTTTGAAAATATAAACCTGACAGCTTAAATGTCTTAGTTCCTTCTACAAAATCACCACAAAAGCAGGTTTACATAGATCACCTGGTAGGTTTCATTTTTTCTGTCATTGTTGATGGGTCCATATATGCTATAAATTTGTCATCTTGAGATTTAAAAGATTATTGATTGATGATCTTGAGCTATTTTATGGATTGATTCGATTGATTGTGGCAGATTTGCATAAACCTATGGTGTATACAAGTTATACCTTGGATCAAAGGTCTATGTTGTATATAAACTTGCTAACTTGGGATTTTTTAAAGATATCCCTCTTAGGTCCCTCAGATGACATCTTTTACAGATTCCCATGGCTAGTTTACTTATTACATATAGACCTCTGAACTATAGTATGTAAACACACACACTTACAATTAAACGTAATTATTGCAACAACCCTGTTTTGTTTAGTAGTATTAGATATCTTCTCAGTAGAAAAAGTAGGGAAGAAACTTGAAAACTTCTAACTAAATTGTCTTTTTAAGGATACATTGCTTTTGGAGTTAAATTGACAAAATATGGTGCTGTTTATGGATTATAACTTTTGGGGTTAAAAATCCTTACAGAAGTGTTTTATCTAGGCAAAGTCCTATGGGTTTCTCCTTGGTACCATCCTTACATAATTGTATTACGTATCATTTAGTTTTCAAACTCTTATAGCTGTCTAATATGTGTATCTTCAATATGAACTATGATTGTATAGGCCATTGCTCACTGCCTTAAGGACAAAGTACCAGAAGATTTAAGAAATCAGAAGGAAATGTAAGTTATTCACAAAGGGTAATTATTCCATCAACACATAGTTAATTTTTTAAGATTGTTGGATATTGCTAGATACACTAAGTTATAATTATTCATGTTGTGAATACATAGTTATGATTCTGTCCACAAAGTTTAATTGTTACATGAAGTGGCTATAGTTTCAAGGTTGGGATACAATGATTTTTTTAGTCATATAGCCTTCTTTGTATATAGCCACTATTGTATATTTTGAGAACATTGTGTGTATCTGTAATGCGATTATGGTATTGGTTTATTGGTTCAGTATCATTATGATTGTTGGAGCTGGTAGAGGACCATTGGTACAAGCTGCACTTCGAGCTGCTAGTACAACAGAGAGACTTGTTAAAATATATGCAGTTGAAAAAAATCCTGGTGCTGTTGTTACGTAAGTTTTATTTCAGTTTGTTATTAGTAAGATGCATACTCGACTCATTTTAAATGCAGACACACACGCTGTAATTGTAACAGAAAGTGATGTATCTTTATTATTGTATCAGATAATGATGCTATACCTATGAAAGGTATCATTCTGTCTGAAAGATATATAGTTGACTCTCACTAGTGTAAACACAATAGGATATATTTGTATTGCTGAAATGTTCAGATTGTTGAGAATATTAAGAAGTGCTTATATATATAAGCATTGCTTAATATTACATATATGAGTAATCCTCTGTTGCTGTTCTATTGATGTTTTCCACATGCATGTCTTAAACTCTCTAATGTACACCTTTAGAATATTGATTAATGAGATTGAGTTTTCATTGATTCTGATAGTATGTTAGCTAAAATATTTGTTGGCTAGTGTGACCTTTCTTTTTCTACCAGTGTTTCTCTATCATGCCTTTTCTTGTTCAATTTCTAATTATAAGGTAATTATTTCCAATAGTACTTTTGATTGATATAGTAGAGGTCTTCATCGTTATTTTTGATTGTTTTAAAGTTGGCTGTTACCTACAAGCAAAATATTGCCATAAGTGTTTGTATTTTACAAAACAATGAAATCATTTACAAAGTTAAAATAAATGTGAATATACTGTTATATCAAGAATGTCCACAGTTCGAATCGCAGCTTGACCAAGGTTTAACTATTGTCATATTACAAGTGACCAATGATTTTCAAAGTTCATAGTAGTCCTGATTTCACTGTTATGATTGTAAAAAGACAGGCACCACAGTATACATGTAGTATTAGAAGTCAAGCAAAAGTATGCTAAGGTTCTATTGTGTGGCTATTATCTAGGGAGTTTTATATGACTGTGGCCTTTTTTATAGATACTAACCATATAGAAAAATCTGTTGACTGCCTGGTATGTTGCATAAGCCAGACAGAAAAGAAAAATTACTATTTATAATGAAGACAAAGAATTACTTTTAATATGAACAAATAATTACTTTAACAACCTTACTGCTGTGCTTATTTAAGAGGTCTCCAGACAGAAAAGAAAACTGACGACTAGTCTCCATTGGCTTTCCTCATGAATAAGAACATTGAATTGAATTTAAAGAGAAGCTACTTTAGAGCTCTGTAACCTTTTTGTATATTCATTATTAACATACTCAAAAAAGACATTTAAAAGTAGGTACCTTGTGTATCTCTATGTAAAGGTTGTGTGAAGCAGTTATTGTGTATTAAGCACAATAGTTTGAAAGGAAGGACATCAGGTTGTCCCTATATAGGAAGAGATATTGCATGCTTTTTAATACATACCTTTAATGCCTTTTTGACATACATTATGATAATAAGTAATTTCATTTCTTCTAAGGTTGCGTAATCGTCAAAGAGAGGAATGGGGCAATTGTGTTACTGTTGTGTCCAGTGACATGAGATATTGGACAGCTCCTGAAAAGGTACATACAATACTGGGGAATAGATAACACTGTGCTCTCTATTGTTTACATAATTTACATTGAGTGTAGAAAGTTGTTATAGGCATGTTTCAAGCAGTTTGCAAAAATTGAACAATGTTTTTGTTTTTATTAATGGTTCATAGACAAAGATTCCTTGTGTTTTTATTTCCTAGGCTGATCTTCTTGTCAGTGAACTATTGGGCTCTTTTGGTGACAATGAGCTATCACCTGAATGTTTGGATGGAGCTCAAAGATTTTTAAAAGGTATTAACATGTTGTTTAGGAATCATGATTTCAAATCTGATATCAATATGATGATCAACTAGTGGAGAGATACAGTATAAACCCACACATTTGTTAACTTATTGGTATAGTTTTTAAAATTAAAAATAGCAGTGAATGTCTGACTAAATACTTCCTGTAAATCATAGATCAGGTGTACTAACTAATCTTTGTCTGTTTGGTCCATTTTTTAAGCAATTGAAAGTTGAAAACTGTTTGCTAAATAGTAACAAATGTGTTATTAGCGATTGTGAAGCTGTTCTACTATACTTCTGTGTTGTGAAATTAGATAATTCATCAAATGTATTTTTACCTTAGTGGAGTAAGAAATATAATCCAACTTTGGAAAACAAATAGATTAAAGATTTCAAACAAGGCTCATAATGCAGCCTTTTGTGGAGATGTCATGTCATCATAGCCAAGCTGATCTTTCTGATATTTTGCTGTTGCTTCTCTTAATCATATAAAAAGAATGCAGTTTACATGGTCATTAACCTTAAATTAACAATGGTGTTGCTAAACTAATTGAATGTATGATGGAACCTGTCTAATGCAAGCAATATTTGATTCTGGTACAATACCTGAAAACACTACTCTCCATGTTGTCACTACAATAGATAATAATTGGAATGAATCACATCTGTTTATAATGTATGTTACTAAGAGGTCATGTCAAACAAGATTTTTTTTTCTTTGTAAATTGACTGGCAGACAGACAAATCTAGTACTGTGTGTAAACCTTGCTTACACAAGTTAACAGTGGTTAATCAATGTTTATAAAACTCCCAACCACTTTACAGTAATACTTCAGTAGGCAATTTCTAATTATATGGTATACTTCACACCTTAATTTGTTAACATATAAGTGAAGTTATTGTTGTGAAAGTAATGACTCTCTAAATGTGAGTACAAATACCATTTAGCATTATTCGTCAAAATTTTTTATTTGGTTGTTATCTTATGTAGCTAACGGTGTCAGTATTCCAACTTCTTATAATTCTTATCTTGTACCATTATCCGCTCCTAAGTTGTATTCTTCTATTGAAGAATGCAGAGAAAAAGACAAAGTAAGCTTACTATTCTTGTGTATCATTTCATTCCTTCTCTAATCTAGAAACACAGCTTAGCTCACTATGAAACGCCTTATGTAGTGAGATTGTGGAATGCTAATTCAGTATCTGTTGCTAAGAAATGCTTTACATTTTCTCATCCTAATCAAGGTAACCTTTCTGGTTCAGCTTTTCAATGTTAGTGAATCCTTTAATGTACTAACCGATGTATCCTTATCATGTTTTTTTGCCGAAACATTGAGTATGTAAACTGTTCTAAGATATTGTATGTGTATGTTATATGTATGTGTTCTGATGTCATGATACTTATTTGCCTGGCACACTCTTAAGATTTGTTTGGAGCATGCTTTAACTATATATATATGATATATATGTTTTTGTGTATTATGTATATATATGTACACACACACATGCACTGTGCTATCAGAAATAGTTTGACTCCTGGAATCGATGTTTATGTTTGAATTATGCATTGCCACTACCATTATAAAGCCTTACCTTATTATTTCAGATTGCTTTAGACAACGTCTTGCCCACCTAAAACTAGCAAGCACATGTTGGCTATAAAATCAAGTGCTGATTACTGCTATTTCTCAGTTATTTGAGGGTTATTTAGTACTATTGGTGCAATTTTTACATAAGAAGTTGACCAATATTAATAATGTTATTATTAAGTGTCCATAAGCAAACTACACAAGGAAAAATGATCTTAGTGCTTTGTGTGGGCCACTTCTTTCTTTAAGTACTGGCTGAATTTGTGAGAACATCATGTGTACATAGTTCCTCAGGACCTCTTAGGGAATTTGTACCTAAGTCTCACTTAATGTCTCCTACAACTGTTCCTTAGTTGTTGCTTGAAAGTGTTTCAGCTCTCTTTCCATGTGATTCCACAGATAATCAATTAAATCAGTGCTTTGAGGGGCTAATCTGATGTCTTAACATTGTTGTCTCAAAGCTTGTTTGTTTTTTCCTATCTGTGACATTGAGTATTATCCTACTGGAAGTTGAAATCAAAGCCATGAATAGACCATGCAGGTAGTAAAGAATAATTGAGCACATCTGCAAAGTCATCTGAGCTCATCCTACCAATCACCCTAACTAACGTTCCAGTCTGATTACCTCAAACATATTCCCATTACAACTCCCACCTTTTTGCTTTACTCTTGGATTTACAGACTTGTCCATGAACTCCTCTGATACTTATCACTTGATGTACATCCTTTCATCTCTTCTGAATAGAATAATGTACTCTCTTCAGTCTACACCCTGTGTACCTAGAATTGGGCTTGACAGATTAAAACGTCTAAGTTTTCTAACTACAGAAATATCTTCAGTAGTTCTGTAACTTCTACAAACACTTAACTCTTCCAAATTAGCAGTAATTGGGTCCCTTATAGTAGCAGCAATGTTATTAAAATAATGTTAGGATGAGTTTCACAATTAAATTTGTTTTGATCAACAACCACCAAAATGACATGATATAAAATGAATCCTGAGTCTTTATCCTTGATATAGTTTGCTCAACTACTCTTGAACAGAATTTCTCCCACTTAGTTATTTGGAAAATTGTTTCGATCATGGACAACATATAATTGACAATCAGCCAATATAACTTATCAAGCATTTGTCGAAATGCTTTGACTATTTGGAACCTTCTAATTACAGAAAAATATAGCAGAGATGATTTATGTACAATTATTAGATGAGATTGCTTCTTTTAAGAGTTAACAATATGAATCACCAGGTGGTACAGAGGATAACAATTATATTGGAAGAGATAGCAATATTGAGTAGAGGACCCCCAAAGTCTGAAATGTTCCTACCTCTAAAAGGGCTAATGGAAACTTGCAGAACTGAGGAATTTGATGACCTATGGTTAATTGACTAGATTTGTTATGAAATGGTTTAAGCTCACCTAGTACTTTAGATGGCCAACCATATGCGATGTAATGCCTCACTTTGCTCCAAATAGTATCATTACACGAACCTGTTCCTAATTGAGAGCAAGTGACAGCCATAGGCTCTAAGTCCACCATATTAAATATACTAGAAGCCCTTTTGTCATCAGAAGACTAAACATACTCACAGCTTAATCAAAGGTATGACCTGTTGTGAACAATAAATACTTTGTATTTATAGGCCAAAAACGAAATTGCCGTCTGTGAAAGTAATAGTTTGAATGCCTGTTGTAAGACCTAATATAGTCGTCAGAGGCTGGAGATTTTTTGTTAGTAATAACTCTCTATCTTAAGAGTATTGACTAAATTTCTTAATTCCCAAAATTGTCACTTCTTTAGTTTACGATTAATTGTTTTGATTTGAACGAAGTCCCTTCAGACAAATATTATAGGTTTATCTGTATGAAATGGGACTGCCCATATGCTATACTGAGAGGCATCTGTTGCCAAGATTATGAACAATAAATGGTAATGCAGTGAAAGACATAGATTATATAATTTCACCTGCTTGTAATCTCTCCAGTTCTTTCTCAATGCCATTCTTTGAGCCAAGTGGAAGAGACTGTGAACTCCAAAACTTTTGCTTAACATTAGGTTTTGATATGTCACTTTGCATGGTCACTCTTGCTGTGCCTGAGATTTTGCTAAAAAGGTTGTAATACAGTAGACCCTCGCCAGTCTGAACACATGTGTTTAACATACTGTTTGGATGAGTGAAGAATTCAGATTGGTGAAAGTTATGAATCATGTTAAATGATACTGAATTTCATTAGAATTATTTGTCACAAGAATTAATTGTGTACATTACTTCTTGGAAAAAGTTACGTATTCTTGTTTGGTTAAGTCCACTCAATGTTTTTCTAGCTGCTAGTCCTCTGAGTTCACAAAGTATAGCAGTGTTGTAAGTACTGACTTTTTCTTGTTCCATTTTAAACACTCATCAAACATTCTGACTGCAACACTATGAGGGACCAGGGAAGTCATAAGCTGGTCAGCTTCATCACCATTCGTCTCTCCTTCACACTTTTGTTTAAACCACAAAAATACAGCTTTGTTGTGTTCCTCATCTTTGCCAAGCTTCATGACCTTAGCGGACCGCTTGGTTCCCATCTCAAGCATGCATGACTTATAGTGTTGTTTTAGCTTAGCTTTATATAATTTTAGTTATTTATAGTTAGTTTCTCTGCCAATGGAATAATTTTAGTTAGTTGTAGTTAGTTTTTCTACCAATAGAATAATTTTAGTTAGTTATAGTTACTTTTTTCTACCAATGGAATAATTTTAGTTAGTTATAGTTACTTTTTTCTACCAATGGAATAATTTTAGTTAGTTATAGTTACTTTTTTCTACCAATGGAATAATTTTAGTTAGTTATAGTTACTTTTTTCTACCAATGGAATAATTTTAGTTAGTTATAGTTGAGAAAGTTAGTTAAATTTAATGCATTATTAGACTAAAGATATTGCTCGTTTTTCTTAAGACTATTTCACTGTTTAAGTTTGTATCTGCCAATAGATTTGTTCTATCACTTGATGCATATCCAGCGCTAGCTTTGGAAGGAGAATCTTGTTCTATTAGTAGATCTTAAAATTCCTGGTTTTCCACTAGAATTGTTGCAACATTTGCTCTACCAATCAATGTAACTAACTTCTCAGTTATTTTCTAAATTATTTGATGTAAGAAGATTTATGCAGCACCAAAATTAAAGCAAGGCTTAGTTGCCTAGCATCGTTTTACCATTACAAGTAGCTTTATTATCCTTAAGACTCTTTTCTTTCTCCAATAACGTCCTATAAATATCAGCAAGATATTTGCTCAGGTAAATTAGTTGGATTTTTTCCTTTTATTTTATTCTCACATTCAACCTTTTTTGAGGTCTTAATCTTGCAAACATTATTGTTTCGTGCTTCATCATCATCAAAAGTATTCCCAAACTGGGCTTGCTTTTGGTCTTGCAGTTAACATAGCAGACAACAGAAGTTTCAACTTCCTGTCTTTTTACTTCCTACTGATGTATGCGCAGCACATGGTTGTATTGTGAACCTATTGTACAGCCAAAGTGAAAGGTTTACATGTACTTGTATTGAATTGTGCTATCTTTCATTGTTAGTTAATTTATGACAAGTTAATGTATCACTTATTAGTGGTTTATCTTTTGTGCAAGTATGACAGTTATTTATTTAGTACAGGTATCTGTTGTTTTAGTTTAGAACTAACTATAATAGTTAGTTATAGTTAGCTTTTGCCATTATTGCATTAATTTTAGTTAGTTTTCTTGGTGTTACTTTTAGTTAGTTAATTGTCAGACGAAAAAGATTTAGTTAGTTATAGTTAGTTAACTAAAAGTCAAATAGGCTAAACTAAAAGGGTTTTAGTTTTAGTTATAGTTAACTAAAACAACACTAGTGACTTGAAATTCCTTCTCAACTTCCTCTCTGTTAATGTCTAGATGGTTGCGCAACCAATACCGTACTCTTCGAAAATTACATTGTAACTTTTCTTCCCAATTTTGTCAAGTATTTCCACTTTTTCATCGATAGTCAATGTCTTGTGTGGATTTTCTTTGAGTTTCCAGTTGCCATTCACACAAGTATTATGTGCATGCACAAACCATTGAAGTCATGAGTGTTTGGATTTGTAAGGATATGGATTAACATGATTTCGACTGGCGAGGGTCTACTGTATTTATTAGTTAATGAATCCACAGCGTTCTCTTTAATAAGCATAGTATAGTGAGCTAGTTCAGTGTAAATCGACTGAGCCAATTGTGTCCAAATATAATGAGTGAAAAGTCTCCCTTTTATCTCCACAGCACACTGGAACATTAATTTCTCAAACCACGTCTAAATTCTCTGAAGTACTACTGTATACGGAGAAATAGGAGTTTGTTTACATTATTGTCATAGACCAAATTGGTTCATTTTGTCAAGTAGCTTGTGACAGTAATATATGCAATCAATTAAAATATGAAAGTTCATGAAAAGGGATTTACAATTGAAAGGAAAGAAAAGTAGAAGTACATATATAAATGTTATAAAATATTGATAATCAAACAGACTCATCAATGAATCTTATCGTTGGCAGACCTTTATATGACATTGCAATGATGTTTAGATTCTAACCAGTGCATATTTGCCAAGTGAAATAGTAATTTCTCTGCAGTAACAGAATTTAACCTGAAACATACAAGTTGATCAAGATATACTGAGCTAAGCATATTTTGAAATTTGGTCTTGGTAATATTCGGAAGAGAGAAGCTATTTTGGACTTCCGCTGTGTCAGTAGGATACAACGTAATGACTTCAGCCAATTTAGATAATGAGGGATACTAGAGGTGTGATGGTTCATCAGTGACAAATTTAAGACAAAGTCACCAAGTTACAATTTTTGAAATTAGAAATAATGCAATCCTTTAAAGCATCCTATTTGAATAGTTATGAGCTGGAATCAACAAATACAGAGTAAACTAAGGTTGAGCTAATGTTGAGCTGTTGCTTATCATAGGGTAGTTGATCTTTGTTTGAAGTTGAAATATTCTTTGTGTGAAATATTTTTGTGGCTTTGTACTATGAAATCCTGTTTTCAAATTGTCAGCTTGACAAAGTTTACAACATCTCCACAGATTTGACAGTCTTAGATGTGATCATGTATCTACTGTGAGTAGTGCTATCTACTAACTGACCATTTTTGATGATTATAATGCAATGTATTGCATGTGGTCCCTATTTAAACTTGCCATGTAGGTATCTGTTGGAGACAATTGATCAGTAGTATCAGTTCACAAGGGAGTTCATATTGAAATATCAAAATCATCATCAGGTATATTTTTCTTTTTCTGAAATTGGAGTAGGTTGTTTTGGAGTTTCAAGACTTCTAGGTTATATTAGGTCAGCATGTCTACGAATTTCTATACCATTTTCTGTTTCCACATGGTATGAAAGAGGATCTGTAACTTCACAATAGTACCAGGTATTCACGAAGATGATCCTGAGTAGTTCTTGGCATAAATTGTATCTCCTGTGGAAAGGATACAAACTTTTTGATGAGATTGAGGAAACTTAGACTGTTTCTATTTGACCTTGTCAGAGGCATCAGGATGCAGGAGATCAAAGATTATACGTAGTGTTCTATCCATTAGTAGTTTTGAGCGGGTAACACTAGTTGTTGATTGAGGAGTTACACAATACTGTAGGAGAAGTTTCAGGTACTATATGACCAGTTTCAATAATCCTTCGAACACGAGATAGAGTAGGGCCTGTACACTTGATTTGTATGAATAATACATTCTGAAAGATGATTTAACATTAGCTGGACATCAGCTGGGACTAGGGCAAAATCAGGTTTGTCAGGGAGTGGCAGTCTGCTTAAAGCATCTGCATTAGGAAGGTGAATCCCTGGCGTATGTCTAATAGTATAAAAGTAAGCTGAGAGTATGATTGCCTATCATTGAATACAGGAAGACACCATTGTCTGAATTCGTTGTTTCTCACTTAGAAGGTGTTCGAGTGGCTTGTGGTCGGAATAGAGAGTGAAATGTCTCCCATATAAATAATCATGAAACTTTCTAACAGCGAATATAATGGTCAGTACCTCTTTGTGTAGCTGAGAGTACTTCTTTTCTGGTTTAGAGAGAGCTCGAGAAACAAGCGTAATTGGTTTCTAAGTGTTGTCATCCATGTGATGACTTAGCACAGCACCTAGAGAGTCGTCATATGATAAGACTAGAGGTTTCTGGTCCTCATAATGTACCAGTAAAGAGGATGACTGAAGTAGAGATTTTGCTTGATTAAAGGCTTCTTCCAGTGATTGAGACCACATCCACTTGCTAGCTTTTAGTAATAATTTATGTAAGAGTGCTAGAACTATGGTGAGATCTGGTAGGAACTTGTGATAATGTTGAGTAGTCCGAGGAAGGTCTCAGCTCTGTGACACTAGTAGGACGTAGTACCTCCTTCATAGCTCTGACCTTTGACTCAGAGGGATGGAGACCGTTAGCGTCAATGACATGGCCCAGATACTGTACAGATGAGGCAAGAAACTTGCACTTAGACTTCTTTAATGTTAGTCCAGTGCTTTCCAGACGTTCGAGAACTCGATGTAGGTTCTGAAGATGGTCTTCTTTGTTAGAACCTGCGACAAGAATGTCATCTAAATAAACACATATATATGATTAATGTCACTTAATAAGGTTTTCGTAATCCTTTGGAACAATGATGGAGCTGACGAGATGCCAAAGGCAATTGTTTGTATTGGAACATACCCCTCAGAGTATTGATAGTGGTGAGTTTCTTAGAGATGTCATCTAGAGGTACCTAAAGGTAGGCATAGCTTAGGTCCAATTTGGAAAAGACCTTGCCTCCTGGAAGAGCTGTAAACAGATCATCTACCTGAGGGAGTGGATAGGTATCAGGGATGAGGACTGGGTTGACTGTGACTTTGTAGTCTTCATATAGACATATGGTACCATCAGATTTCACCACTAACTGAACTAACACAACTTTACAACAAATCAACGACAACTGACAGAACTGAGAATCTATAGCTTCCTCAAAAAGGATGTCAGCTAGAAGCTCCAATAGATCTTTTACTGAAATGGATCCCTTGAATATATTTGAAAATTTTCCTGCACAGTTTTTGATAAGGTCATATGGTGCCGTTTTACTCTCTTCTAATGGGACAAAGAAATATTTTATTAGTGACAAAAGTTTAATCTTCAAAAGAAAAGTATGAATCTTGCTTTGTCAGATAGCAATTCCAAACCTGCATTTGTAAAAGCAGCTAGAGCTAACGGTGCTAGTAGGATGAATATATTTTCTTTAGCATCACAAATGTAAGGCAGTAGTAACTGCATGCCTTAATAACATTGACTCTGATTGGTATGATTATGTTGTACTCACAGTGTTATGATCTGGTCAGTTATTTGTTGGTTATCTTCACTTTCTATACACACTCAGCATATTCGTGTCAGTTTGTTGATTGATTCACTACAAAAAACTTATAACAAAATAAACAAAGACATTTTTATGAAAAACAACTTCATGGTTAATATATAGGTGTGTATTTTTTAGAAATATGATTAACAAAAATTAAAATTCATAAATTATTCCTCCACATATTTTCCATATAGTATATAATATTAGTCTTTAACACTACGTTTTAGCTACTTAACTTGAAACCAAGGAAATGAGTAAATGCATGGTGAACTTACATTGTATTGATAGCCCTTTTAACATCTTATTAAAATCTGCCATATACTCTCCTTCTTATTGCTTGGGGAAATGAAAAAGCTTAGCAATGATGGAAGGCTGAAGTTAGAACTTTTGTCAACATTAGGTCCCTTAATATGTCATAGTACTTCCTTCTTAATACTTTAGCCTCAAAGAATAACGTCCCTGTGTTTAAAAAATTAAGCAAAGAAATTAGTAATGTATTCTGAAAATAAAATTTAATCTAGGGATGGCTTATGTAAGTTCACTAGAAAAAATCAACCAAAAAATGGCAATTATTTTATCTCTGCACTATAGTATATGCAGGCGGCAAAAAATAATAAGTAACCAAATACCAAAAATCCCATAGTAGATCTAAGATCACAATTGGAAAGTATCGAGAATGTTGTTTATTTTGTGTTTCTGTTATTTTGCAATTGCCATCTTGCCGTTCCAACATTAGCAATGCCAAGCATTTGCATTGAACTTTTAAGTGAATTATGACAAAAATTGTCACAGACAATATACATGGAATGTACCACTTGCACTTTCAATTGGATTTCATGTAATCAAATCAAGGACTTTATGCTTAACTGTCATGATAGGTAGAACTAAAGTAACTCTGGTGTGAAATATGAATCAGACAGGATAGCACTCCCTACATAGGGATGGCACAAAAAACTTTCTTATTCTGTTTAAATCATGATACCAATAAAACTGGAAGGCTATTTTACTCAGAAACTAAGGCCTTGTTTTGCTTCAGTATTTGGTTATGGAAGTCAGTTATTTCAAACTTTTAACAAATGAAAGTAGTGATTTATGTAGCATCTCTCCTGGGATACCATTTTATTTACATTGAATTAATTTTGAATTACATTTCTTCTTGAGCAACTATTTCATTTAGTTTCTTATAGTTTCGTGTTCTGCAATCAAAAATTCATACTTCTTGTGCATACATATCAGTCATAATAATATATTACAGAAAATGTATAAAGCTATACTAAATTTATATATTTAAATTTTGGCAATGCTATCTAATATATATATATGTATATATGTATATATGTATATATACATATATACATATATATATATATATATATATATATATATATATATATATTGAGTACACACATCCTATGGAGAACAACAGATATTGACATATTTTTAGTTAATTTATAACTAAAATATAAATAATGCAAAAGGGATAGTAAAAATTCTAAAACAGTACATAAAAATGTGTAGGGACACTGGTAAGAGAAATCTCAAACATTGTGTTCAGGAACTTGTGTGCTGCTAGTATGTTTATATCTGAACATTATATTATGATGTGTCTTTAGCATATTCCTGAAACAAATGTTGACTTAGCAGCTTTGCTAAGTCAACAGCCTATGCTGCCATTCTCACTATGGGCTTATTTGAGGTGCTTTCACTACCATTCTTACCTTTCAGATTTTTTAGAATTGTTACTTACTTGTAACAATTGAGATTTGATAATTATACTTATATATACAGCCATTTGTACTCTTATCTTGTCTGAGATGTCTTCCTAAGTTCCAATCATTTTACAAATTTTATTTTTGGATAGCTTTGCATGCATGTCATGTTAAATCTGTTCAGTTTTAAGATCACAACCAAAATTAACCTGCATATTGTCATTGCCAACACATATTACCATCACAGAATTTAATTCCAGCCCATGACTGATCATAGACTTAAGTTTTTCTAAGTGAAGAAATGTGTTCAATCAGTAACATCCACTTATAGTTTCTCCGAGCAACATTTATAGCAGCAACAGGCTCTTCACAACTTATATTCTTATGTTGACTATCATGATTTCATCATATTCCTTCTTTTCAGGTACAGATAACGATCGATATGTTTCTCTGACATTTCAAAATGCTGATGCTGCAACTCTTATTCATGGCCTTGCTGGCTACTTTGATACACAGCTATACGGAGAAATTACTTTGAGTGAGGATAAACTGATTAATTTTTTTCTATACTTTTCTTATTGTAGGTATTTTGCCACAGACTCATACAAAAGGGATGATCAGTTGGTTTCCTATTTTTTTCCCTTTTAAAGTATGTAATAGTCTATAGAATACCGCATTCTCATTTTCTATGTATGTATATCTGATTAACGATGTAATAGATTGAATATAATTGTTCTTGTTTTGTTCTTTTCGTACTCTATGACACACTCCAAATTCTAGTACCATGAACAGGACAGAATTAATAGGCTTGAGGATAGACTCATTTATAGATTAATATGTACACATTACTACTGTCTGATATATGTAGTATGAACAAACTATATTTAGTCATGAGTTGGAATAATAGTGTGTCCTTTTTGTTGCTGTTCACATTAATTTTGTTCTTTGTTTTACATGCATAGCTTCCTTTTCCTCATTCATTTTCCAGTTATCAAGTACCAAACCACTCCAATAATTCTTCCAGTTAATGTTGTGTACATGTGCAATCAAATATGTTTGACAATGTCACATTAGATGTATTTTATGTATTTGGCCATAGCAGTATCTATTAAAATGAATATTTAATAGTGACTGAAACCAGTTAACGTGAATAGACTCTACCTCAATGAAATAGTATGTGTCAGGTGTTCATTATTTCACTAATCATGATTTATATAAGTACTGATTGGACATTTACTAGAGCCTTATTGTCCATTAACAGAGAGGAGCTAGACTCTAGCAGATAAGACTATTCATGTAATTATCACAAGAAGAATATCAGAAACTATATGAATATTAGTTGTCAATAATATCAGTATTTACTTTAAGTAACATGACATGATATCAACTTTTTATTGTTATAGAAGCCGGTTTATGTTGAAGGCCATGGTATGATCGAAGTCCATATTTGGAGATGTTCTAACTCAAGGAAAGTATGGTATGAATGGGCCTTAACTCATCCTGTGACTACAGGCTTGCATAACTCTTGTGGCAGATCTTACTGGATTGGATTGTAAAATATTAAATTTTCATAATATCATTCAGTATGTAATATAATCATTAATAAAAGCAAGTAGTTACTGTCTAAAACATCTATGGTAGTTATTGTTAGGCATGGTAAAGAAATTGATACTTAGTATGCAAAATTAGGAAGACAGTGGCACCACCTATGTAGGAACACCTGTATGTTCTTTCTTCTTTCTGTCTTATTATGTTTTCAGCACAATAACTAAAACTAGAAAGGTTTTATGGACACATGCACTATCTTTGAGTCAATTTTACTGGTCAATTGTACTGTATATGTTTAGTACCTTGGTAACCATGGTTAACAAAAGAAAATTGGAAGTTTGAAGTCTACGTCATCATTATAAAAAAATTTGATCAATCAATTCTAGAGTTATGTGATACCTTTTGTGATGTCGTATCTCAATAATTGATTTACAGCATAACGTTTTATAAATACACAAATACAGCCAATATGTACACAACAGTAACTTTGTTTGCTTTGACAGATTAGCCTATGTTTTATATTTAAAAGTTTTATATTTAAAACATACAATGGAAAAGAGTTCTTGGCTGTTCAGTGTTCAGTAGCTCTATAAGGCATTTGAAAAGTGAGAGTTTAAAGCAACAGCAACCTCGGCATCACGTTCCTTATAATTGATGCTGCTACTTTTTTACATATTGTTTCTCTCAGAATTTCTCTAATAAGTTTAACATTGCCCTCACTCTTCTAGAAATTACACTGAATACTACGAGCAGTCAATTTTTAATAGTTACATAGATAACAATAACAATTAAAATTGTAAAAATTAACATGAGCCATTACTGATGAGATTTCATCTGAATCCAATGTAAATAGGGTAATTTTTACAATAGAGTAAGGCATATTATTATACTTTAATTTTGACATTATTTTATCAGTTAAGTCATTTCAGTTACATTTCTCTCTTAAGATATGCACAGACTTAGTGAAAATACTAGTGTGATCCTTTCTTTATGTCAACAAGAATAGTTTCAATAATTATGTTCCTTGTTTGTAGCCATACATTTGACTGTGTAATTAATATATATATGACTGATGGCTTCACTTTATCTTATAATTTATCTATATACACTTTCATATATGTCTGAGTAGCTGTATAACATGTCATGAAACAGTTGAAGGACTTGCAGTCAAAAATAATAGTTACATTGGACTCTATGGGTTAATTAGACAGAATATAACAACAATCATTTCTTCAAAGTGTTTGGATTATTGTCTCAACAAAAATGATGGAATTTGAAGGACATGTGGTGTCTCCTATGTAAGTATATAAAATTATTTCTACTAATGCTTACAGAGAATGATATTGCTGTCAAATACTAATTTAAACAGTGATTATTGAAGAGTGCCTTAGCACAAGGCAACTACATTGAATGGTACAGAAAAATCTCACCTTAGTTTCTGTATGTTATACATATATAGATGTGTGTGATGTTTGTGTCAGTCACGCTTAGAATATAATAATTGCTTTACCAGAACCTGTAAGGACCTAGTTAATTGGTCTACTACTTCATTATTAATGTAGTGAAATTGTAATGCATATATACATTAGTCTTGTACCATTATAATAAAAATATTAATGCTATGTCTATGAATAAAACACTTATTCTCGTGATTTAATTACTTCTGTAACTACATCAGCACCATGGATGAGTAGTGTAATACTTAACAACATCTGTACATCCTTCATAATTTGCATAATGAAGAACTGCCCACCCTCTCTGTTGTAATAACAAACAAAAATCAACTGTCAAGTTATACCACCGACACATAAAAATAATTCTACAAACATATACAAACCACATAAAAGTTATATTGTCTTAAATGAAGTTGCCATATATCTATTGCTTAGCTAATACTGGAAAATAACTTGTAATATTAGTATGGATACTTGTCACAAGTTCTCAGTGATTTGGATCTTTATTTAACCAAAGTGGAACTAGAGTTACTATAGAAACAATAACTTTGTGGTCTCAATCACTAAGAAACCTGTGGCAAGAATTTAAATCTCTTAAGGCATAAGTAGTGCTAGATCATTTTATAGTTTTATTTTTATGACACTTTTGCTTATATTTTTAGTATAGCTTAGTTGTTAGAAATGTAAGTTAGGAAGTAAGAAACTATATCCATTGTAGATCACATCCTCTTTAAATGTACATTAAAAGTACTCAAACCCCAACATTTCTGTTCAGTTGTCTGGTGCATTTTAAAAACAACTTATTAGGAGGTAACCATGTCATTGTATGTGGCTTTGGGATACTATCTCAGCTTTCCTGGTCTGATAAAAATATTGAAGTGTATATATATGTTTACTATTTTGCTATAGGTGTTCATGTCAGAACTGTCAGATAATGAAATCAGCACAAGAGTGTATATGTTGTAAAGTGATTCCGCAAGTAGCTAGCAAAAGTAGTACACCTAGTATATGTATTACTGAACACTAGGATTTCATGCTGTGTGTCTGAACATATGGGTACTACAGGTGGCTTACTATCAGTACAGACAACAATATGGATCATTAGCTTCACCAATGAATGAGTATGCTCATTATGTTATGTTGTCATGAATACATCAATTCCTATAGGCGTTATAGATATACAATACAGCATATCGACAATTGACAAGATGGTGTTGGGGTTGGCTAATGCTGGGAAAAGAGGTACGAGTTGTTCCTCCATCCTGTACAGTGACAAAAATCCTGGACACGTTTTCCACACAGATTGGTCACTATGTAGGATTTAAATACCCTGAATTGTTGTAATGACTTTTCAACATTTACATGAATATTGTTTATCATGAAATCTTATGTTCCAATATTGCTTTCCCTTTCTCAGGATGGGAAAAGCTATTGCTTAATGGTGGTGGAACTATATCCATGCTGGTATCATGCCTTTCATTTCTCCTGGCCAATTCGATGGCTTCTTTTAGAATTTCCTTCACATAGTCTACATATAAAAATAAATAACAGATGACAAACTACACAACACAAATGAACTCACTGAAAGTTGGTGCTTCTAGTATTTTTTTATTACATATCCTCCTTTCTTCTACTTTGGAAAGGATATAGCAAACTGTTCCATGCTCAATTTAGTCTTAGCAAGATTTCTCATAGAATTTTCATTAAAATACATAGCTGCAAGTAGTGGTCTATATAAAATGATTTAAAATAATAAATAGGTTACTATTATTAGCCTGTGAATGTAACTTACACGATGCCTTTCCCTTTTCTCATATGCAGTCCTTAACTTTTTAACTTTTGGACCAGAAGAGTCAGTATCTAATTTTCTCTTAAAGATAGTTAGAACAGCTTCAGATTTCAACTTCCTTCTCACTTTTATGCCAAATGGATGTTGATTTAGTGGGCTTTGTTCGTAGCAGTCATCTCCGAAGTCTTGGGGTCAATTACAAATCACCAATTACAATTATGCTTTCAATTACAACCATTATAATAGTACAATTACAATTACAATTACAACTAAACTATTATTCTTCAATTACAATTACAATATCAAGTTGCAGGCTCGATGTCTAGTTCTATTATCTTGCTTCAATGTAAGTGATAAACCATAAAAAGACTGAGAGAACTGACACTTTCATCAGTCCTTTTATGGTTTATCAATTACGTTGATACTCAGGGTGTGTGTATTTTAAGTCTGGTGACCACTATGTAATTTCTCAACATTCACAATTACAATTACACTGTAATGGTTAAAATCTACAACAATTAATATTGTAATTGACCCCAAATCTGGCTAAAAAGACTACTATGGACCAATCCAACAATTTCTAGTGTGTTTAACTTCCTCTATCCATTTCTTTATCAGTACTGGATCTTTGGGAAACTTATATAGGGTAACCTTATCACTGGGAATGCTAGAACAACCAGCTCCAACACATCGGTTAGGCATTTCTTAGTCCTATGTGCAGAAATGTGTTACTACTCTGACGTCACCAGAAGTAACCCCCACTAGACTGGGCATAATATTTCACTAATACATTTTGTTTAGATAATACATTTCTGCAATAGCATGACTAGTATTGCACCAATTTTTGTACATATTTGTATGTTACTACAAGGTCTTTCAGTTTAATCAGAATATGAAAACAATTTCTGTTACACTTTAATGTTTGTGTAAACCTTTCAACCAGTCCATTAGACAATGGGTGATTAGGTGAATGGTGTTTAATTCCAATTAGCAACTACAACAACAAGGTACACGTTGCTAAGGAGGGGAACCTACAAAGTTCAATGTATGCAATCCTGTGGTGTACTGGACCAACTCCATGGGTGAAGTGCTGCTGGAATTGGTAATAATTGTAATGATTGAACAGTCTTTGAACAATTTCATCATTTCCTCTATATCATGATCAACTCGTGGCCACCAAGAATTACTTCTGGCTAAAGATTTCATCTGAACCACTCCTGGATGAGATTGATAAAGTTCTTCTAGTACTTGGTTTTGTAACAGTTTTGAAGTATCACTCTTGTTCACAAAACACACAATTGTCTACAACTGACAGTTCATTCCGTTTGAGGACAGCCACTCTCATTTTGAACATCAGAACACTTTACTTAAGATCTTGTCATATTGTGTAGCTGACTTAAGTTGGATAGATTCTAATGGTAGGAATTCAATTCGTTATACGTTAAAAATAGATGACATGATGGATGAACTGGGGACGTTGATTGTAATGGTAACAACATATTGCTGTTAACAAGAGAATCAGTAGGTTTAAATTCGAGTTGATAATTGTATGCTAGCAATATCAGTGCTTATCCTAGATTTCAGACAGCAGCTAAAGAGGGCATAACTTGTTTGGGTACTAAAATACTCAATAAAGGCTCATCTTCAGTATTACGGTAAAATTGAATCCACAAAGGAAGGTATAAAATTTCTTTATACCAACAATGAGTGAAGGTGTTTCTCTCTCATAATGTATTTGTATGTTGAATAATGTATTATGGTGTGCATGTGATGTTTGGTATAAAATAGTAGTGTTTTGTTGTTATAGTCAGTCTAACGTTTTGGAGTTGTTTTTGTTATTATAAACTTATTTTGAGAATATATCATTTGGCGATGAGGGTGGGATCCTTCAAGTCCGTATAAAGCCCAGATGAACTCTCTCATTCGAAAGCTAGTGGATTTTGATCCAGCTGTCGAAACTTGGAAACAGTATGTCGAATGGGTGCAACACTTCTTCGACACGAATGAAAAAAAAAAATTAACGCAAAAGGTCGATTTTATTGTCAGTATTGACTCCCAAGAATTACAAGTTACTTTGCAGTTTACTAAGTCCGGAGCAGCCAAAGGACAAATCATTCACACAGATTGTTGAGGTACTGCAAAAGCACCACACGCCTACACCCTCTGAAAACGTACAAAGATTTAAATTCCATAGTAGAAGCCGGAAAGAAGGAGAGTCCATCGCTGCCTATGTAGCGGAGCTGAGGTCGCTGAACATTATAACTTCAGCGAAACACTAAGCATTATGTTGCGGCATCGACTAGTTTGTGGCGTGAACACTAACACTGTACAAAAGAGGCTGTTGGCAGAGTCAAGATTAACATTTGAAGATGCCTTGAAGATAGCTACTAGTATGGAAGCAGTTACAGCAAAAGCACAAGAATTCATGCGAGAATCTCAAGATCGGTTAGCAGTACACAGGGTAGGAACCCCTATGACTGTAGCATGAAATTGTTACCGTTGTGGAGGTACAGCTCACAGGTCAGACAGTTGTAGATTCAAAAGGTCAATTTGTAGAAACTGTGGGAAGCTAGGCCACATAGGTATTGCAGAATCAGATCAAAGTCAAGGCAAAGTAAACCCCAAGCTGTTAGAAGCCTAACAAAAGAAGACATCACATTAGAAGAGTATCCACTGAACAACATGCATGAACAAGGATCACAACCACTCAAGTTAAAATTAGTGATCAACCAGAGAGATTTAGAAATAGAATTAGACACCAGATCCGCTGTTAGTTTAGTTAAAATTAGTGATCAACCAGAGAGATTTAGAAATAGAATTAGACACCAGATCAGCTGTTAGTTTAGTTTCACAACAAACATTTGCCCATACTATGGCCAAAGGCGCCTTTTTTGTCCTCAAGACATACTCGGGAGAATGAATTAAATCTTTAGGAAAAGCCAGAGTGACATTTAGTTATAAAAGTTGGAGCTGGGATACAGATTTGTTAGTCGTATAAGAAGATAGTCCAAGTCTGCTGGGACAGAATTTGATACAACGATTATACATAGATTGGCAGACAGTACACTCATTGGGACATGGTGAACTGAAGACATTGTTAAGCAAGTATAGCGTGGTGTTTCAAGAAGGTTTAGGTCTATTAAAAGGATTCAAAGCCAGGATTTATGTGGAACAAGATGCAAAACCAAAATACTTTAAAGCTTGTTCAGTTCATTATTCATTAAAAGCCAAGATTGAGGCACAGTTAGACAAATTAGTAAAAGAAGGAGTTATCAAACCAGTACAACATGCTGAATGGGCTGCATCCATACTCCATAGTACCAATTATTAAATCAGTAGAAGAAGTTTGAAAGCATATGAAGGAGGAAGGTCTGAAGCTACGACAAGACAAATATTCATTTATGAGTCCTTCAGTCACATATTTAGGGTATAAAATTGATGTAGAGGGACTTCACCCTTTACCAGAGAAAGTGGAAGCAATTGTGAAAACTCCTAGTCCAACTAATGTCACACAAGTGATATTTGGGATTGCTAAGTTATTACAGTAGATTTCTACCTAAGCTCACCTTTACATTATCTCCTTTGTATAGGTTACTGAGAAGGAATCTTAAATGGAAATGGACTGTTAAAGAAGAACTAACATTTGCATCATCAAGAAAACTGTTAACGTCCTCAAAAGTACTTGCACGTTTTGACCCAAATTTACCAATAGTTCTGTCATGTGACACATGTTCACATGGTATAGGAGCCGTTTTAGCCCATAAATTACCCGATGGATCAGAAAGACCAGTTGGTTACGTCTCATCTAGACCAGTTGGTTATTTCATCCTTATCTGTACAGACACCCATTCATTCTATAGACCATTCTTCAGACCATTTACCACTAAAGACTTTATTTCAGGAACATACTAACATCCCAGTACATGCCTCAGGTCGAATACAACAATGGACAATGTTACTAGCGTCATACGAGTACACTATTGCATATCGACCAACACAAAAGTATGGAAATGCAGATGCTATGAGTTGATTACCACTAACTGATAAGCCAGTAAATGTACCAGTACCTCAGGAACTTTTTTTATTGATAGAAACCCTTCAGAATTCACTAATCACAAACAAAGATATTCGTGAGTGGACCAGAAAGGATCCATTACTTTTAATACTTTATCGTCGTATGCCATTTGGTTGGCCATGTAAGGTTAGCTCTGAATTACAACTTTTTTTCATTATACAGAACTATTGTCTATTAATGAATGCATACTCAGAGGTTCAAGAGTCTTAGTACCTGAACCAGGTCGACAAGTGTTATTAAAACAACTTCATGTAGGTCACCCAGGTATATGTCACATGAAGAGTTTGGGTCGGTTACACATTTGGTGACCAGGTATGGATAAACAAATTGAAGAATTCCTAAAAAATTGTGAAAAATGTCAAGTAAATCAGGCAAATCCAGCAACTATACAACTGATATCTTGGTCATGGCCAAGAAAAACATGGTCAAGACTCCATTTAGATTATACAGGACCCATTGAGAACAAAATGTTTCTTATCATAGTTGATTCTCATACCAAGTGGATAAAAATTTTCCCCACTGTGACAGCAACATCCACTGCTACTGTTACAAAAGTAAGGTGGACGTTTGCTCAGTATGGACTTCCTCAAACTATTGTCACAGATAATGCCACTTGTTTTACTAGTCAAGAATTTGAGTCTTTTCTAAAATCCTTAAGAATACAGCATATTACAACTGCCCCATACCACCAACAATCTAATGGGATGGGAGAGCGATGTGTATAAATTTTTAAGAAAAGTATGAAGAAGATTACTAATGGAACCCTAGATGAACGACTATCTAATATATTATTTACATATCGTACTACACCACAATCGACTACAGGACAAACCCCTGCAGAACTAATGTTCGGTCGACGCATTTGAACAAAGTTTGATGTTTTAAATCCTAGTGATTCTAAGGATTTGACAACACAAAAACCAGTCAAAGATAAAAATTGTTCAAGATTTATTTTATTTCAGCCAAGTCAACTAGTGTATGCAAAAATTTTTATCAGGGGGAGAGGTGGTTACCAGCAAAAGTATGTGGAGTTGTTGGAAACATAATGTATGAACTTAAATTAGAAAAGTTACATAAAGTAGTTCGAAGACATGTTAACCAAATTCGTAATCGTTCTACTCTTGATTTTGATATGGACATTGGTTGAAATATTATTAACACTCCTAACAGGAATGTCGAATCAAACAGATACACCTGGAAATTCGTCAGTACCACAATCATGTTATCCTAGTCGAATTCGCATTCCACCAGATCATTGTGGTACTTATGTTTGTTATTGACTGATTTAAGAGGGGGAATAACTGATGTATTTGTATGTTGAATAATGTCTAGTTTAATCAGAATATGAAAACAATTTCTGTTAACCTTTAAGGTTTGTGTAAACCTTTAACCAGTCCATTAGACAATGGGTGATTAGGTGCAAGTTTAAAATCACTCTTCTTACAAATCCTTTAATGAAACTCTGGCCCATTGTTGGAAACTATCTGCCCAGGTCTCCCATTATTAGACAATGGGTGATTAGGTGCATGGTGTTTAATTCCAATTAGCAACTACAACAACAAGGTACATGTTGCTAAGTAGGGGAACCTACAAAGTTCAATGTATGCAATCCCGTGGTGTACTGGACCAACTCCATAGGAGAAGTGCTGCTGGAATTTGTAATAATTGTAATGATTGAACAGTCTTTGAACAATTTCATCATTTCCTCTATATCATGATAACACGTGGCCACCAAGAATTACTTCTGGCTAAAGATTTCATCTGAACCACTTCTGGATGAGATTGATAAAGTTCTTCTAGTACTTGGTTTTGTAACAGTTTTGAAGTATCATTCTTGTTTCCTAAAACACACAATTGTCTACAACTGACAGTTCATTCCATTTGAGGACAGCCACTCTTATTTTGTACATCAGAACACTTTACTTAAGATCTTGTCATACTGTGTAGCTGACTTAAGTAGGATAGATGCCTAGGGTAGGAATTCAATTTGTTTTACATTAAAAATAGATGACATGATGGATGACTGCGGACCTTGATGGTAATGGTAACAACATATTGGTGTTAACAAGAGAATCAGTAGGTTTAAATTCGAGTTGATAATTATATGGTAGCAGTATGAGTGCTTATCCTTGATTTCAGACAGCATCTAGGGAGGGCATACCTTGTTTGGGTCCTAAAATATTCAATAAGGGTTCATCTTCAGCAATATGGTAAAATTGAATCCAAAAAGTAAGGTATGAAATTACTTTATACCAACGATGAGTGAAGGTGTTTCTCTGTCCTGATGTATTTGCATGTTGAATAATGTATTATTGTGTGCACGTGATGTTTGGTATAAAATAGTACTGTTTTGTTGTTATAGTCAGTCTACTTCTATTATCTTACTTCAATGTAAGTGATAAACCATAAAAGGACTGACAGAACTGACACTTTCATCAGTCCTTTTATGGTTTATCAATTACGTTGATACTCAGGGTGTGTGTACTTTAAGTCTGGTGACTACTATGTAATTTCTCAACATTCACAATTACAATTACACTGTAATGGTTAAAATCTACAACAATTACAATTGTAATTGACCCCATGTCTGGCTACAAAGACTACTATGGACCAATCCAACAATTTCTAGTGTGTTTAACTTGCTCTATCCATTCTTTCTCAGTACTGGATCTTTGGGAAACTTACATACAGTAACCTCATCACTGGGAATGCTAGAAAAACCAGCTCCAAAACATTGGTTAGGCATTTCTTAGTCCCATGTGCAGAAATGTGTTACTAATACTCTGACATCACCAAAAGTAACCCCCACTAGACTGGGCATAATATTTCACTAATACATTTTGTTTAGATAATACATTTCTGCAATAGCATGACTAGTATTGATAAAATAGTGCTGTTTTGTTGTTATAGTCAGTCTAACGTTGTGGAGTTGTTTTCATTATTATAAACTTATTTTGAGAATATAACATCTCCAATGTGGTATAGCTCTGTTACTGAGAGTGTGGGAAGTATACACCAGTGGATGTTCTGTCACATTTGCCATTACGTGAGAAATTACGGCTCCTACACTGTATGTAGATGCATCACCTACAAGTCTGAAGGGTAAATCTGGATTGTGATGAGCTAACACTGGGCAGTAATGAAAACTCTCCTTGGCCTCCTGAAAGGTGGGTTCACAGTGTACTGACCAGCTCCTCCTATGGTTAGTCTGAAGTAATCTGTTGAGGGGTTGGAGCAAGGTTCTATAGTAATGTGTAGAGCCCAAAAATGACTTCAACACTTACAGATTTCTTGGTCTTGGAGCTTATAGGACAGCATCTACTCTGGTTGATATTGTATGTAGTCCACTCTTATAGATGGGCTAAATATTCAACTGAATTATGTAAAAACAAGCATTTTGATCTCTGTAACCATAGTCCATGCCTTTAATTTCTCCTGGCCAATTCGATGGCTTCTTTTAGAATTTCCTTCACATAGTCTACATATAAAAATAAATAATAGATGACAAACTACATAATACAAATGAACTCACTGAAAGTTGGTGCTTCTAGTATTTTTTTATTACATATCCTCCTTTCTTCTACTTTGGAAAGGATATAACAAACTGTTCCATGCTCAATTTAGTCTTAGCAAGGTTTCTCTTAGAATTTTCATTAAAATGCATAGCTGCAAGTAGTGTTCTATATAAAATGATTTAAAATAATAAATCAAAATTTAACTACTAACAAGTAGTAACAAAATTGATTACATTCCCTTAAATGAAAAAGCAGTTGATTTTGGCAGGATGGAAATGGATCATGACACCTTCTAAAGAACTTTGGTAGAGAGGAGAGAGTTTCTTTATGTCTTTCAAAAACTGAATGTTTCTTATCATAGGTTTGACTTTTCAGTAGCCTTGGTGTTTAAATCAACAAAAATACATAATGTAGAGACTTTGCATCACTTACGGAATTTCAATCATTTATTTTTTCAACCAGACAGACAGACATCCATGCATCTACACAATGTGTAATTTTAAAGGAAATGTATGTTACTATTATTAGCAGTCCTTAACTTTTTAACTTTTGGGCCAGAAGAGTCAGTATCTAATTTTCTCTTAAAGATAGTTGGAACAGCTTCAGATTTTGACTTCCTTCTCACTTTTAGTGAGTGGATGTTGATTTAGTGGGCTTTGTTCATAGCTGAAATGATTGCTACAAACTGGCTTGGCTTGGGGTCAATTACAAATCACAAATTACAATTACACTTTCAATTACAACCATTATAATAGTACAATTACAATTACAATTACAACTAAACTATTATTCTTCAATTACAATTACAATATCAAGTTGCAGGCTCGATGTCTAACAGTTTGGAGTTGTTTTCATTATTATAAACTTATTTTGAGAATATAACATTTGGCGATGAGGGTGGGATCCTTCAAGTCCATAAGAAGCCGAGATGAACTCGCTCATTGGAAAGCTGGTGGATTTGATGCAGCTGTCAAAACTTGGGAACAGTATGCCGAACGGCTGCAACATTTCTTCGACGTGAACGAAATTCAAGACAATTCGTGCAAAAGGTTGATTTTATTGTCAGTATTGACTCCCAAGAATTACAAGTTACTTTGCAGTTTACTAAGTCCGGAGCAGCGAAAGGACAAATCATTCACACAAATTGTTCAAGTGCTGCAAAACACCACACGCCTAGACCCTCTGAATCATACAAAAATTTAAATTCCATAGTAGAAGCCAGAAAAAAGGAGAGTCAATCACTGCCTACGTAGCAGAGCTGAAGTCGCTAGCTGAACATTGTAATTTCGGTGATACTCTAAGCATTACGTTGCGGGATCGACTAGTTTATGGCGTGAACATTAACACGGTATAAAGAGGTTGTTGGCACAGTCAAGATTAACATTAGAAGATGCCTTGAAGATAGCTACTAGTATGGAAGTAGCTACAGCAGGAGCACAAGAACTCATGCGAGAGTCTCAAGACTGGTTAGCAGTACACAGAGTAGGAACACCTATGACTGAAGCATCAAATTGTTGCCGTTGTGGAGGTACAGATCACAGGTCAGACAGTTGTAGATTCAAAAGGTCAATCTGTAGAAACTGTGGGAAGCTAGGCCACATCCAAAAGGCATGTAGATCCACAAGTCAGGGCCAGACTGGCCACTCCTCGGGGTTAACTAATAAAAACTGTGGTAAGACAGGACACACCTAAAGGTATTGCAGAATCAGATCAAAGACAAGGCAAAGTAAACCCCAAGCTGTTAGAAGCCTAACAAAAGAAGAGATCACATTAGAAGAGTATCCACTGAACAACATGCATGAACAAGGATCACAACCACTCAAGTTAAAATTAGTGATCAACCAGAAAGATTTAGAAATGTAATTAGACACTGGATCAGCTGTTAGTTTAGTTTCACAAGAAACGTTTGTCCAACTATGGCCAAAGATGCCTTTAGAAGCATCAGACATTGTCCTCAAGATATATTCGGGAGAACGAATTAAAACTTTAGGAAATGCCAGAGTGACAGTTACTTATAAAAGTCAGAGGTGGGATACAGATTTGTTAGTCGTACAAGGAGATGGTCCAAGTCTGCATGGACGGAATTGGATACAACGATTAAACATAGATTGGCAGACAGTACACTCATTGGAACATGATGAGCTGAAGACATTGTTAAGCAAGTATAGCATGGTGTTTCAGAAGGTTTAGGTCTATTAAAAGGATTCAAAGCCAGGTTTTATGTGGAACAGGAAGCAAAACAAAAATACTCCAAAGCTCGTTTAGTTCCTTATTCATTAAAAGCAAAGATTGAGGCACAGTTAGACAAATTAGTAAAAGAAGGAGTCATCGAACCAGTACAACATGCTGAATCGGCTGCATCCATAGTATCAATTATTAAATCTGATAATGTGGAGACTTTAAGGTGACAATAAATGCGGTATCAAAGTTGGACAGATAACCTATCCCCAAAATTGAAGACTTGCTTGCTAGATTGTCAGGAGGCAGAAGTTACACCAAATTGGACTTAAAAGAAGCATATCAACAATTGTTTAAGGATGGTACAGCAAAGGGTGTCATCGAAGGTCTGTCTTGATTTGGTGATTGCTATTCTGAAGCCATTGAAAGCCTGAAGGCACGTTATGATCACCCACGACTTATTCACCAGACACACATTCGTATGATCCTTGAGGCCACTTCTCTCAGAGATGGAACTGGAAAAGAACTCCGCCGACTCCAAGATGTCATTCAACAACATCTCCGAGCTCTCAAGGCAATGGAGTATGAGCCATCTGGTTCCTTTATCACATCTGTGCTTGAGCTCAAACTAGATACTAATACCATGTTTGAGTGGCAAAAGTACAGTCAAGACTTGATCGATGTGCCTCACTACCAGAGGCTCCTTGAGTTCATTAACCTACGTGCCCAAGCTACTGAAGCTTTAGTCTCAGACTATAAGAGAGCCTCTCGAGTTGAAGATCACTCAGTGAAGAAGGGTTCTAATGCTGGAAAGTCAGTAACCTCGTTTACAGCCAGTACTGTGAATTCTACAGGCCACAACTGTGTCATTTGTAAGTCTCACAAACACCCTCTATATGCATGTCTGCAATTCAAGTCACTACCTCATGATGAGTTGGTCTCTACATAGTCACACCACCTTTGCATGAATTGTCTCCGACCAGGGCATTTTGTGAAGGAGTGCACATCTCTGCATCAATGCAGGAAATGTCAGAAGCCACATCATACCTTGTTACACTTGGAACACAAGGATATTGCATCAACTTCCACTGGTACCACTAGTATTTCTCAATCTGTTGTGTCGAATACTGCCACTGGACTTTCTTCCAAATCTTTGCTTATGACCTGTTGTGTTTTGGTTGATGCTCCTGATGGTTCCTCCGTGGAAACTAGAGCCATTTTTGACTTTGCCTCGTCAGCCTTCTTTGTATCGGAGCGTTTGTCTCAAAGCCTGCGTCTTCCAAGCTCCTGACAAGGTGTGCAAATCTCAGGAATTACTGGTCTCTCTCACAACTCTCCTCACCAAGCCGTCACTAGTCTCACTATATCCTCTGTTTGGTCTCCTTCAAAGAAATTCAAGGTGACAGCTGTTGTCGTACCTCGTGTGACGTGTGACCTGCCACTTCACCCCATTTCTTTTGATTTGAAGTGGAGACATTTGCAGGGCATTACCCTAGCACACCAGACTTTGGTCTCCCAAGAAGAATAGACATACTTTTGGGGGTTGACATCTTTGTTGAAATTCTACGTCAGGGCCGGCAGACCGGTGCTCCTGGCTCTCCGTCTGCCTTTGAAACAGAATTTGGTTGTGTTCTCACTGGAAAGCTTAATGTCTATGCCTTAAGTCACTCCATTGTCTCTCATTATGTCTCCGTTGCCACTGGAGATGATCTGTCCTATCTCACTCCAGAAGAGCAATTAGTTGTGCAACACTTCAAAGATAATCACTCATGATCAGAAGATGGTCGTTTCATTGTTCCTCTGCCCAAGAAACCACATGCTAAGTCATTGGGTGAATCCAGATCTCAGGCTGTGAGAAGATTCCTCTTGTTGGAGCGATCTCTATATGCCAAGGAGCAGTTTGATGACTTTGATTCTGTGATGAATGAGTACTTTGAGAAGGGGCATGCTGAACTAGTTCCCTTGGATGATCTGGAGAAGTCTTCACATGAAGTTTTCTATCTTCCCATGCATGCAGTCAAAAAGGAATCGAGCACAACTACAAAGATCAGAGCTGTGTTTGACGCATCAGCCAAGTCTCCTACTGGAGTTTCCCTAAACGATATGTTATTGGTTGGACCTACCATTCACCCACCTATCCTTGATGTACTACTTCGTTTTCGTTTACACCGTGTGGCTCTTGTTGCTGATGTCAGTCGCATGTACAGTGCCATTGAACTCACTAAATCCGACAGAGATCTACATCGATTTGTTTGGACAGGGAATCCCAAGGAACCTCTACTTGAGTACCGTATGACCCAAGTCACCTTTGGTGTCTCCGCCTCCTCATTTGCTGCCAACATGTCGGTCAAGCAGAATGCCCTTGATTTCTCCATGGACTACCCACTGGCCGTTGATGCAGTAAACAGAGCTTTCTATGTAGATGATGGATTGACTGGTGCTGATTCCACAGAAGAAGCAATCGAGTTACAAAGGCAACTACAAGACCTATTCTCTCATGGTGGCTTCTTGTTGCGTAAGTGGAATTCAAATGACCAGGTGGTTTTCACATATCTCCTGAGCTTCGAGACTCCCAGTCGATGTATACAATTCCCGAGTTGTATATAGAATATGTCAAAACGCTTGGAATAGAGTGGAATGCAAACCTAGACCATTTCCGTCTGACTGTTGCTAAGCCACCTTCTAGTCTTCCTATTACCAAACGCATATTGGCATCTGATATCACCAAAACCTTAGATGTCCTCCGGTGGTTTTCTCCTTCCATCATCAAGATTAAGATCTTATTGCAACAGCTATGGGAGCTGAAAATCTGTTGGGATGATCCAGTACCCGACTCAGTTCATGATATCTGGTCTCGATGGAGATCTGAACTCAACCTCCTCTCTACAAAATACATCCCTCAATGCTACTTCTCCAAGGAAGCTCACATTATCTCCATGGAACTCCATGGCTTTTGTGATGCATTGGAGCAAGCATATGCAGCTGTCATTTATCTGCGTATGATGGACCTGGATGGAGGAATACAAGTTTCATTGGTGACCTCTAAGACCAAGGTGGCCCCTATCAAGCGATTGACCATCCCTCGTCTGGAGTTATGTGGAGCGTACCTTTTAGCTCAGCTACTTCATTGTGTCCAACAGGTATTCAATTTGTCACTCGATCAAATATATGCCTGGACTGACAGCACTATCGTACTCAGCTGGCTGATTGGAAATCCCAGACAGTTTAAAACTTACGTTGCCAACCAAGTCTCTTACATAGTGGAGTTGATAGTACCCGATCGTTGGAACCATGTCCATGGAACTGACAACCCAGCTGACTGTGCATCAAGAGGTCTGTTTCCAGTAGAGCTATTGGAACACCAGTTATGGTGGAATGGTCCAAATTGGTTGACCCAGCCACCCACAGCTTGGCCTCATCAGTCAGACCTCCCTCATATTGAGACAACAGATGAAAGAGTATGTACACTCCACATAGTAACTCAGAACAAGGTGCCAATCATTCCTATTGATCATTACTCCAGTTATACCAAGTTGAAACATGTCACAGCTTGGATCTTTCATTTTGTCAATAATTATCGTGCCAATAAGAATGGTTGTTCTCTCCAATCGTCTTCATCTCTGACTACTCAGGAGCTACACACAGCTGAAACTTATTGGATATCCATTGCTCAAGAAGATTGCTTTCCTAAAGAATTTGAGACTATTAAGGAAAGTAAAATCCTATGTAGCTCTAGTCCTTTGCTATCCCTCCACCCAATCCTTGATTCATCTGGCATTCTACGTGTGGGTGGCAGAGACTGCATTAAGAAGGTGTCATATTCAAGTCAGCATCCTGTCATCCTATCTGGAAAACATCCTGTAACTAAGCTGATGATTCGTTTTGAACACCTTCGCTTACTTCATGCTGGTCCTATATTACTAGCCTGTTCTCTGAACCACCGTTTCTACATCCTCAGAGGATGTAAAGCAATTCAACCAATCACCCACAGTTGTGTCATTTGTCGAAGTACCTCAGCAAAGCCTCAACATCAGATGCTAGGTCAATTACCTATTGAATGTCTCACTCCTGATCTTGTTTTTGACAAGGTTGGCGTGGACTATGCTGGTCCTTTCTACGTCAAATATGGACATGTGAGGAAACCTACTGTAGTTAAAACCTATGCCAGTGTTTTTGTTTCACTTTCAGTGAAAGCTGTGCATTTAGAACTGGTGTCAGAGTTGACAACTGAAGCCTTCCTAGCCTGTCTAAGGCGCTTCATATCTCGACGTGGGAAGCCAACTCTTATATGGAGTGACCATGGTACAAATTTTGTGAGCGCAGCTCGGGAGATCAAAGAACTTATTGCATTTCTGAAAACCCAGAGGTCACAAGACGCTATATCGGAGTTTTGTTCAACACAAAAAATACAGTGGAAGTTCATTCCTGAACATGCTCCTCATTTTGGTGGTCTTTAGGAGGCAGCAGTGAAAAGTATGAAAACACATTTGAGACATGTAATTGGCAGTGGGAAGCTGACATTTGAAGCGTTTAGTACTGTTCTCGCTCAAGTGGAATCATGTCTCAACAGTAGACCTCTCATCTGTCTCCTACTTGATGATGATGGATTAGGAGCTCTCACTCCTGGGCACTTTCTCATTGGCAGACCATTGGAAGCTCTGCCTGATCCCTCATTCTCATACCGTTCTCTCGCTCTCCTTCGTCGCTGGCACCTATGTCAAGCACTTGTACGTCATTTTTGGCAACGTTGGTCGTCTGAGTACATAACTAGTCTGAAACACTATAACAAATGGCACCATCCTTCAACAAATATTTGTGTTGGAGACATTGTGATTTTGCAAGAGGATAATTTAATTCCCTCGAAATGGCCACTTGCCAGAGTAATTAAGGTTCATGCAGGCAAAGATGATCTCGTACGAGTAGCCACTGTGAAGACGAACTCAGGAACCTACAAGAGACAAATCTATAAAAAAAACCTTGTTGTTACCCTCTCAAGATGATTGATTATGACTCTTTATTATTGTTAAAGACCATCCGGTCTGGGCCAGCGGTATGTTAATGTTTACTATAGTTTGTTTATTTATTAGCATTCGTTATGTTAATGTTTACTCTAGTTTGTTTATCTATTATCATTCACTTCCTGTTTGACCATCACTTATACTAATTATCACTTATAATTAATTTTGATCTCATATAAATTGGAAACACACATGTCAAATTTTGTATCTCGTTCAATCCGAGAGAAAACTCAACAAAGGGTTATTTCGTTACAATTGCCTTCCGTATGGTATTTCATCAGCACCAGGAATCTTCCAATGAACAATGGATAATTTAGTGCAGGGCATACCAGGTGTTTTAGTGTATATTGATGATGTTTTGATTACTGGCCATACTAATGAAGAGCACCTTAAATCGTTAGAAGAAGTTTTAAAGCGTATGAAGGAGGCAGGTCTGAAGCTACGACAAGACAAATGTTCATTTATGAGTCCTTCATTCACATATTTAGTGTATAAAATGGATGCAGAGAGACTTCACGCTTTACCAGAGAAAGTGGAAGCAATTGTGAAAACTCCTAGTCCAACTAATGTCACACAACTCAAGTCATATTTGGGATTGCTAAGTTATTACAGTAGATTTCTACCTAAGCTAACCTTTACATTATCTCCTTTGTATAGGTTACTGAGAAGGAATGTTAAATGGAAATGAATTGTTAAAGGGTAACTGAACCCCAAATTTTTTTGTTTGCAATTTGTTTGTGATGAAGTACTATTACCGGCAAAAATATCCAAAATTGCCAAGACACGCTACTTCCACTCGAAATTTTTGATCAAGAGAGTAATCCGCAATTTTGTTAAAAATACTTCTGTTAGTGGGCATGGTCAATCGGTGACATACAAGGGGGAACACGTTTATACATGTGATAAGAGTAAGAATGGGAAAAAGATGTGTAGTAGCCAACTGTTGCAGTACCCACAAGGATAAAGTTAGCCTGTTTACATTCCCAAGGAATGCTGAACTGAGAGCAACGTGGAACAGGCAGATAAAGACCACTAGAGCTGACTGGCATTCTTCTGAGTACTCATGTGCATGTAGTAAGCACTTTACTCAGGACAGTTTTGAATCACAGTCTGTTGTTTCAGGTATGACATTAACGATATTATGTTAGGTTTTGACTTTGTGTTCTTTTTTTCTCAGGGCAAGTTGGATTACAAAGAAAGCAGCTGCTAAAGCCAGGAGTAGTACCAACAATATTTCCAAAGCCTGCTTCATCATGTCACACCAGCATTACACCCAGATGGAGATCAGCTACCTTTGAAAAGAGAGAGCACTCAAGGGTAATATTTACACTTTAATATCAAGTTTTAAAATTATTGTAATAATAGATTATATCAGAATGTATTAACACCAGTGTACTTGTGGAAAAGGAAGAAATGGAAGTAAATGTACCAATTAGCAGTACAATGGATACTGAAAAAGAGACCAAGTCAAGTAGAGAAACCCAAACTGAATGGCATTAAACAAGTGTCAAGACTCAAGTTAATATAACAGCAGACAGAAACAAATGTAATTAATTTTTAACAAGTATTTATCATTATAATAATTTGTCTATAGGTATACAAGCAAAGCCTGTTCAGCATGATGTTGCCATACAGTGTAATATAGAAGTCCCACAGAAATGTGTCTGTAAAGTGCAGTGCAATCTATTCCAGGATCGAGATATGCATGACCCAGATGATGATGACAGTTGTATGACAGAAAGCAACACAGATGATGTATCAGATATGAACAGGTCCTTTAAAAAAGAAAGAACACCAACCTCTTGTGATGATGACAATGACATAAGGTTTGTGCTAATAAACGTTTATTTATTTGGTCACGTCTTTTCAAATCCAGGAATGACAATCCAATATATCGAAAGAAATTCATTGTGTTTGCATTGGCTCTTTTGTCTCTTTTTACTACTTTATTCTTACAGGCTTTGTAGAAAATGTATCAGATGAAGTACTTAAAATAGCAACAGCAGGCATCATGCCAGAAAAAGCTGTTGTTCCACCTCAATTATGTAGCACATATGATAAACCAGTGAAGGAGAAAGCTATTTTAGAGCATAAAAGTAGATTATGTAATCAATAAATTAATTAATCATATTTTAAAACCAACATAATTTCCTTGAGAAGAAAATTATTCTCGTATTTTATTAACAGCACAAGCCGGTAAGACAACTCGGTTGTGTCTTCCAAGCCAGCGTCAGCACCAACTGACGAACTGACGATATGCTGTATGCTGTAATTGTCTGCAATAAAATGGAACAAATGATTACACCAATTAAAATAATTATGCCTACTTACTCATGTAAGGAACCATGCCGTGCACTAGACCCATAATGCTGACGGTAGACATAATAGGCAGTCTGAAGTACCCACATGTCAAGACAAACATTGTCAAAACCGGGATGGTCTGTAATACACTTCACTGGTGAGCTAGATTGGGTAACATGACTTTTCTTGTCTTATACTTCTTGTATCTCACAGCAGCAGACGCATTCAATAGCAGTTGGCATAGGTACACAATGGCCACAGTTACACTTTCCTTTAGTTTATTACATTTCTACTATTTTTTAGTCTTACCAATTAGTATTTCCAAGCCTGCTACTCTCTGGTGAGTCCTGGTCATCAGATTCACTGCTGCTACTAGAGCCACTGCTACTATCGGTTACCTCTGGCTCAAACAGAAAAGGCTGAGCTCCATATAATTGCTCCTCCTCACTGTCATTGTTAATGGAAGACAGAGGAGAACATGAAGGTGATGACTGGTCTAATGCTGAATGCTCACAAGCCCTTAGGGGAAGGATGTTACATTTCGAATATTTTTTTGGTATACTAGAAGAGGGCAGGGGAACCACGCCTCTAATAATGACTAATTCATCATCTGTTGATAATAATATATGATATTATTGATATAATAATGTCATTCACGTCTATGATATTGATACCCAGTATTATTCAACTATCTAAAATAATATAACTGGCTATATTTTCTTTTACTATAGGTCAGTTATAATAATGTCAGGTAAATTATTATTATACTGTATACATCACTAATATCAGTTATAGGCAATAGTTATTACTAAAATTAAAATGTAACAGTACAACTTTTGCAAAGAAAATTCTCATCTTCAATTGTACTGTCACAGCATGAGATATGACTCCATAGGCCACAGGAGTCACGTTGGATCCATAAAATTTGTTCACCATTAGTGTCCTCATCATCCTCCTTCCAGCATACACCACACACTTTGACATTGGTTTTAACCATCATCTTTTCAATTTTTCGTTGTTCTTCTATTGATGGTTTAGCCCATCGTAACTTTGTCATTTTTCTCTCTTTTTTGTTGCAAAAAAAACCTATGTTGTTTCACATGATTTGTATTGGGAGCTGGGGTGATAGTGGATATGAAGTTTTCTTTATTTTCTGAATTAGATTTGCTTGGAGAACTGAAACAGCTGATTGAAGGTGAGATTTCACTGTTTTTAATGTATCTACATGTACAGGTGTACATATGAACACATGCATTGCACATTGAGCAACGAAGTGGACAGTCACACTCTTGTTGTAGTTGTTGTAGAATATAGAAAGTACCTGTAGCATTGAGTGACTCAATCCTCCATGTATTTGTGTCCTGAGATAGATATAAAGTGGAATACTTCTGTAGTTCTACTGTGGCTTTGTGTGTCTTGTTTATCTCACATTTCCTGTGGGTCATCTTCCCTTTCTCCATTTTTTGTTGTTGTTCAAGAATTAAGTTGCGTGCTATGCGAAGGAGGACATGAAGCAATCTATCTACACGTCGATTCTGCTTATTATTTAAATAAACAACTTTTAAAATTCTATGGAATTACTCTGTGAACATGTTTGTATTTACTATTGTGCGAACTCTATGGCATGTTGCCCATCCATCCACGTGAGGCACATATTGCTTCATAAAATGTTCATAAAATCCTTCATATTTGTCATTCAAGTAAGACATCACTTGTTGTAATCTTACTGTGAAGTGACTAACTTCTCTCTCTAGTAATAAAACCCGTAACTGGTGGTATATTTCCACACTATCTTGCTTGTTGGGTACATGGTCATTAAGTGCTTTCCGCCAAGCACGGTCAACATGCCATATGCACAGGAGTTTGCGAGTCTTGTGTGCTCCCAAAACACCACACCAAGCTTTGAAATATTGCTCAGCACAATCTGACATAAAATAACATGGTTTAAGATCTCCTATACATGCATGTACAGCTTTTAAGAACTGTACTAACAAGCTGGTATCTTCTCTGTTAGTGATGGCCAATGCTACAGGTAGGCCAGCACCATGATCATCAATAACAAAAATAGATATGAGCTGAAAATCATACTGCGTAGTGCAATGAGTAGCATCCATTAAAATACACTTATCACCATACTGCTTCATTGCATCTTTTTGAAATTCTGTTTGCAGTGCAAGTAGGAAATCGTCATTAGCTAAGTTATCCATAGCATCTGATTGCTGTTGTCCTTGCTGTTTAAATATGAGCACAGGGTTATATGGCATTGCTCTCATATCCTCCACCCAAGCAGAAGTACTTAAAAGGTCATTTGCATTTTTGGTAATGCTACCTAAGTTGAGATGACGTTGAATGTTATGAATATCTTGTCGTGACAGTAACTGTTCACGACCTATTGTATCATTTGTCATTTTTTCTCTTATATCATCTAGGATTTTGTCTACTGATACCCCATCATGTAATTTAGCTGCTACTTTGTGCTTAATGTCTGTTGGAACTGGAAGATGGGCAAGTTCAACAGAGTGACTGTTATGTGTTTGACAGTATTCAACAACAACCTGACCTGTTGCTATGTCCCGCATAACTTTCATGTGAGTGATGCATGATTTTCCAGTTTTGCAAGACCCTTGACTTTTTGTTAGTCGTTTACCTTCACCTCTAAAGCGTCCTGTTCCAGATCTATTACAGTAGAGGTACCAGTATTTAGTACTACCATACAATTTAGCTGACGAATTCTGTATGTAGTATGATTTAGATGTTTTCTCCTCTTGTACTTTCCATTCATTGAATTTTGTGAAATTTTCAAATGAATGTGTCTGGTTGCCTATCTTCATGTTATGGGCATTTTGAAGATGTGAGATAACACCTTGTATCGTGGGAAATCTGTAAGAATGTGTCATAAATGATCAGTATTATTACAATATAACCACAACTAACCTAGAGTCACACAAATTACAGACAATACTGCTGCTTGCTTCTTTTTTGCTAAGTGCTTATCTTTCATGTGCCGTGATAATCCACTTCGAAATGAAAATGTTTTTTCACAATAAAGACAAGATAAATGTGAAGTTGATTTGGCCATTATGTAGTTGTTAAAACAACTGTTATATTATTATTATCAGTATTACAATGACAACTAACATTATGTAATATTATGCAGTATAATGTAGTATGGAAAGATTGATATATACAAAGAAGGAAGAAAAGGTAATTATAGACAAAATATATCAAATAACTTACAATTAATGAAAAGGAAAGGAAAATCCAGTAAGTTCACAAAGTCCAGTAAGTTCACAAGTTTTAATGCTTCCAATAAGTTCACAAGTTTTCACGCTGGCACGTCAGGTGCGATTATTAATTATTTAATATTTTTGGGTGTGGTGCTTTAATACTGGCGTGAATATTAATTATTTATGATTTGTGGATGTGTGGTCCCCCCGCCCTCTTCTAGTATACCAAAGTATGCGGAAATATTCGAAATGATAACATCCTTCCCCTAATGGCTTGTGAATGCTCTTCATCAGACATGTTCCCCGTTGTATGTCACCGATTGACCACGCCCACTTACGGAACTATTTTTGACAAAATGGCGGATTGCTAGAAATCTGGAACTTTTGATCCAAAATTTCGAGTGGAAGTAGCGCGTTTTAGCAATTTTGGATCTTTTTGCAGGTAATAGCACTTCATCACAAACAAATTGCAAACAAAAAAATTTGGGGGTTAAGTTACCCTTTAAAGAGGAACTAGCATTTGCATCATCAAAAAAACTGTTAACGTCCTCAAAAGTACTTGCACATTTTGACCCAAAATTACCAATAGTTCTGTTATGTGACACATCTTCATATGGTATAGGAGCCGTTTTAGCCCACAAATTACCCGATGGATCAGAAAGACCAGTTGGTTACGTCTCCAGACACTTATCATCATCTGAAGCAAATTATTCACAGAAAGAAAAAGAAGGATTAGCTTGTGTATTTGGAGTTAAGAAATTTCATGCTTATCTGTATGGATACCCATTCATTCTATACACAGACCATTTACCACTAAAGGGTTTATTTCAGGAACATACTAAAATCCCAGTACCTTGCCTCAGGTCGAATACAACAATGGACAATGTTACTAGCGTCATGGACCGGAAAGGATCCATTACTTTTAATAGTTTATCGTCATATTCAATTTGGTTTGCCATGTAAGGTTAGCTCTGAATTACAGTCTTTTTTCATTATACAGAATGAACTATCGTCTATTAATGAATGCATACTCAGAGGTTCAAGAGTCTTAGTACCTGAACCAGGTTGATAAGTGTTATTAAAACAACTTCATGAAGGTCACACAGGTATTTGTCACATGAAGAGTTTGGCTTGGTTATACATTTGGTGACCAGGTATGGATAAACAAATTGAAGAATTCCTAAAAAATTGTGAAAAATGTCAAGTAAATCAGGCAAATCCAGCAACTGTACAAGCAATATCTTGGTCATGGCCAAGAAAAACATGGTCAAGACTCCATTTAAATTATACAGGACCCATTGAGAACAAAATGTTTCTTATCATAGTTGATTCTAATACCAAGTGGATAAAAATTTTCCCCACTGTGACAGCAACATCCACTGCTACTATTACAAAACTAAGGTGGACTTTTGCTCAGAGTGGACTTTCTCAAACTATTGTCACAGATAATGCCACTTGTTTTACTAGTCAAGAATTTGAGTCTTTTCTAAAATCCTTATGAATACAGCATATTACAACTGCCCCATACCACCCACAATCTAATGGGATGGGAGAGCGATGTGTACTAATGGAACCCTAGATGAACGACTATCTAATATATTATTTACGTATCATACTACACCACAATCCACTACAGGATGGAACTCATGTTCAGTCGACGCATTTCAACAAAGTTTGATCTTTTAAATACTAGTGATTTTAAGGAATTGACAACACAAAAACCAGCCAAAGAAAAAAATTGTTCAAGATTTATTTCATTTCATCCAGGTCAACTAGTGTATGCAAAAAATTTTCATCAGTGGGAGAGGTGGTTACCAGCAAAAGTATGTGGAGTTGTTGGAAACGTAATGTATGAACTTAAATTAGAAAAGTTACATAAAGTAGTTTGAAGACATGTTAACCAAATTCACAATTGTTCTACTCTTGATTTTGATATGGACATTGGTTGAAATATTATTAACACTCCTAACAGGAATGTCGAATCAAACACAGATATACCCGGAAATTTGTTAGTACCAAAATCACGTTATCCTAGTTGGATTCACATTCCACCAGATTGTTATGGTACTTGTGTTTGTTATTGACTGATTTAAGAGGGTGAAGAACAGATGTATTTGTATGTTGAATAATGTATTATTGTGTGCATGTGATGTTTGGTATAAAATAGTAGTGTTTTGTTGTTATAGTCAGTCTAACATTTTGGAGTTGTTTTCATTATTATAAACTTATTTTGAGAATATAACATTTGGTGACGAGGGTGGGATCCTTCAAGTTCGTAAAAAGCCGAGATGAACTCACTCGTTGGAAAGCTGGTGGATTTTGATCTAGCTGTCGAAACTTGGGAACAGTATGCTGAACAGCTGCAAACTTGTTCGATGAGAAAAACAAAATTCAAGAAGATTCGTGCAAAAGGTCGATTTTATTGGCAGTATTAACTCCCAAGAATTACAAGTTACTTCGCAGTTTACTATGTCCGGAGCAGCCAAAAGACAAATCATTCACACAGATTGTTGAGGTACTGCAAAAGCACCACACGCCTACACCCTCTGAAGTCTTACAATCATTCAAATTCCATAGTAGAAACCAGAAAGAAGGAGAGTCAATTGCAGCCTACATTAGCGGAGCGGAGGTCGCTAGCTGAACATTGTAACTTCGGTGATACTCTAAGCATTATGTTGCAGGATCGACTAGTTTGTGGCGTGAACATTGACACGGTACAAAAGAGGTTGTTGGCAGAGTTGAGATTAACACTTGAAGATGCCTTCAAGATAGCTACTAGTATGGAAGCAGCTACAGCAGGAGCACAAGAATTCATGCGAGAGTCTCAACATCAGTTAGCTTTACAAGGATAGGAACCCCTATGACTGCAGCATTAAATTGTTACCCTTGTGGAGGTACAGATCACAGGTCAGACAGTTGTAGATTCAATAGGTCAATCTGTAGAAACTATGGGAAGCTAGGCCACATCCAAAAGGCATGTAGATCCACAAGTCAGGGCCAGACTGGCCACTCCTCGGGGTTAACCTGTAAAAACTGTGGTAAGACAGGACACACCCAAAGGTATTGCAGAACCAGATCAAAGCAAAGGCAAAGTAAACCCCAAGCTGTTAGAAGCCTAACAAAAGAAGAGATCACATTAGAAGAGTATCCACTGAACAACATGCATGAACAAGGATCACAACCACTCAAGTTAAAAATTAGTGATCAACCTGAAAGATTTAGAAATGGAATTAGACACCGGATCAGTGGTTAGTTTACTTTCACAACAAACCTTTGCCCAACTATGGCCAAAGACCGCCTTTAGAAGCATCAGACATTGTCCTCAAGACATATTCGGGAGAACGAATTAAAACTTTAGGAAATGCCAGAGTGACAGTTACTTATAAAAGTCAGAGGTGGGATACAGATTTGTTAGTCGTAGAAGGAGATGGTCCGAGTCTGCTGGGATGGAATTGGATACAACGATTAAACATAGATTAGCAGACAGTACACTCATTGGGACATGATGAACTGAAGACATTGTTAAGCAAGTATAGCGTGGTGTTTCAGAAGGTTTAGGTCTATTAAAAGGATTCAAAACCTGGATTTATGTGGAACAGGATGCAAAACCAAAATACTCCAAAGCTTGTTTAGTTCCTTATTCATTAAAAGCAAAGATTGAGGCACAGTTAGACAAATTAGTAAAAGAAGGAGTTATCGAACCAGTACAACATGCTGAATGGGCTGCATCCATAGTACCAATTATTAAATCTGATAATACTGTTCGCATTTGTGGAGACTTTAAGGTGACAATAAATGCGGTATCAAAGTTGGACAGATACCCTATCCCCAAAATTGAAGACTTGCTCGCTAGATTGTCAGGAGGCAGAAGTTACACCAAATTGGACTTAAAAGAAGCATATCAACAATTGTTATTGGACAAGGAGAGTAAGCAGTTCATGGTAATAAATACTCACAAAGGGTTATTTAGTTACAATCACCTTCCGTATGTTATTTCATGACACTGTAAAGACTAAGTAGTGATGGTCACTACCTTTGCGGTGAACATCACCACAAAGTTCTGTCACTACATAGTAGTGAAGCAGTGTAGTGAAATTTTCACTACCCATGTAGTGACGTTCACCAAACATGTAGTGAACGTCACCAATACAACATACGTGAGCATTTAATAGAAGCTGGTGTAAAGATCTACACATGCACAAAACGTAACCGTTTTCACACTTACGGCAGCTGCATATTATTTCGTAATGGAAGAGCTCAAGCGTCTAACTGTTACTGAACTTTGAGAGTATCTTGCAAGACAAAACATTACCTCAAAGACGTTAGAATTACTTGCCGAAAATATGGTGTCTGCATTTACTCTGGTCTTGCTCGATGAATCAGAATTGAAGGAAGTTGTACCAACAATCAGTGACAGAGCAATACTTAGAAAAACTATTCAGAAGCTAAAACAGGTAAATAAAAAGTGTTATTTATAGTACTGTTTATTTTTGGCTACCTATCAGTATATAATAAGGTTAATATAACCTATATTAGCATTAGTTAATGAGGATCTTTCAAAACGCAGGATTTATGAGTAGTCTGGAGTTACAGGGCTTTATATACATGCAGCTCTCTCTCTCTCTCTCTCTAATATATATATATATATATATATATACATATATATATATACATATACATATATATATATATATACATATACATATATATATATATATACATATACATATATATATATATATACATATACATATATATATATATATATACATATATATATATATATATATATATATATATATATATATATATACATATTTATATATATATATATATATACATATATATATATATATATACATATATATAAACTATATTTTGTAGGAAATCCACTCTTCTTATAATATTAGTGATGGACTATGTGTAAGTATGGATGATTTTGAGAATGAAGTACTGTTCGGAATCCTAAATTTAAGTTTCTGTAGTAAACAACATTACTCAAATGTTTTTTGTATTTAGAATAGCACCAGTGATATCGGATTTAGTAGATTACCAATTAAGCAAAGATGATGTAAGTTATTCTCTGTATACAATGTAGCTAGTATCAAACATTTCTTTATTTTACCAATTTTATAGTGTCAATGGATGCTGCTACTATACTTGATGACTAAGGAACCACAGAATGCAATGATGAGAACCCAAATACAGAAAATGTTAGTACTTTTCCTTGTCTGTTTGTTGCTATTTTATTTGTTTTCACATGTACGTTTTGCCTTTTGCTGCAAAATGTTAAAAGCTTAGGGAACTCCAAAAAGACTAATGCAGCGATTGTCATCACCATCTACCCCGTAATCCAAAATGCCATCTACCTCATCTGAATCAGCTAGGGCAGGATATTTTTCCAATATACACAAAATGGTAGCTGTCTCATTGAGTATATCCGGCTGTCACAATGGAAATGTTCTTCTCATTAAGTCAATAACAATTTTCTTATTAGGTACCACTTTTTTCAATTCATTCTGCATCAATTTAAAATGGTGTTTCATATGATGCAGAATGAATTGAAAATGTGGTACCTAATAAGAAAATTAATATTGACTTAATGAGAAGAACGTTTCCATTGTGACAGTAGGATATACTCAATGAGACCGCTACCATTTTGTGTAAATTGAAAAAATATCCTGCCCTAGCTGATTCAGATGAGGTATCATCGTCTGCTTATGTGCATTCATATATATTTATTTCTTAAATACTGTTACTATTACAAAACTAAGGTGGACTTTTGCTTGGTATGGACTTCCTCAAACTATTGTCACATATAATGCCACTTGTTTTACTAGTCAAGAATTTGAGTTGTTTCTAAAATCCTTAGGAATACAACATATTACAAATGCCCCATACCACCCACAATCTAATGGGATGGCAGAGCGATGTGTACAAAGTTTTAAGAAAAGTATGAAGAAGATTACTAATGGAACCCTAGATGAACGACTATCTAATATATTATTAACGTATCGTACAACACCACAATCCACTACAGGACAAACCCCTGCAGAACTCGTGTTTGGTCGACACTGTCATATCCTGCCTTCGTAACTTATAAATATTCATAACATATTTTGTATTTAAGCCTTTGTTTTTGCATTTTCAGTCGGTTAGTGAATGAGTTTTGTAGCTCCATTTTTGTACAATTCTTATACTGTTTTTTTGAGTCATTGTGTTTTCATTTTATTCAGTAGTTCTTTGTGAACTGCGATTGCGTGCATCTCGGTTATTTCATTT